>OZ024873.1:19291895-19549395 GCA_964017185.1 Rugalucina vietnamica
TGTTATAAGCTATAATCTATAATTTATGAGGAAACAAATTCACAAATATTCCAGATAATTAAGTTCTTGTGAATATTTCCAAACTTACAGTATTGTCTTTCATCACTTGATAAAAACCTCAAAATTTGATTTCAATCTTTAATTAAAACTTCATTGTTTGTCATTCATTCAATTATTTGTCATTAACATAAAACATAACACCTACCTTGACTTGATCATTAACATTCTGTTGTACGCCGTCTGCTATCTTCTTATACTGTTCTACATGCTGCTTAGATTGAGATTTTTTATATAAGAAAAAGAGGGATTGTACTATCAATGTAGCGAAAACAAAGGAGCTGATCAGCTGTGCAGTTACTGCACAGCTGATCTGCGACTTTGTTTTCGCCTATGCAGATTGTTTGTTTTCAGATGCAGCAGCTCATTTTGTCATTAACATAAAACTTTAAACCTACCTTTACTTGATCATTAACATTCTGTTGTACACCATCTGCTATCTTCTTATACTGTTCTACATGCTGCTTAGATTTCTCCAGCTGTGTTTTCAAACCTAAAATGTTAAATGTGACTTTGTGAGTCAATATATAGTGTCACAGTGTAGCAATTTGGATGCCACCATTTTTATTTTTACCACTGAACCAACTTAATAATATTTGTCAGATTTTAACTCTGGTATAACAGGTCAGTTATTGCCATTAAGACATAATTTCACCCTATAACCTCTGACATGTACTCTGTTCAGTTATGTGTACCAATCTCAATCTCATAACAGAAGTACAGAAAAGTTTTACAATTTGTCAATTTCATCAATTCTCCAATCAAATGTTTCTCTGAATAATATTTCTGAATTATGCCCTCAGCAAGCCTAAGTATCACAAAAGACATCTGGGCCCGGTTGTTCAAAGCATCGTTAGCTTAACGATATCGTTAAGACATAAATTTGTTAAGCAAATATCAGCTAAAGTAACAAATACACTGTTATTTTTTGTTGAAAAAATGTGAGAATCCTTTGCAGTGCAAAGGATTCTCAAATTTTTTCAACAAAAAATAACAGTGTATTTGTAATATTAATGTTTGAAATTTTAACAAAACGTTAACTAACGACATCGTTAGTTTTGAACAACTGGGCCCAGATTTGTTAGGATCACAAATATTGAAATTATCTTTTATACATTTTTTATTCACTCACTCTCTTTTTCAGCCACTGCAGCTGACAACTGTGTTTTGAGGTCAGAGATTTCTTCATTACTTCTTTCTGAGGGAAGGAAAAGACAACGTGACCATAAATAAATGATAAATTTGCTATTGTACATCAGATTAGCTTAAACAATAACCAGTCTCAATCAATGCTTTGGGCATTAACTTGGCTCGTTGTTTCTAACTACTGGCGCTGTACATGCACTGTCTTCATTTAGGACAAATCAGTTCTGAGTTTTAATAGTTTATTGCCTTGCAGTAGCCCTGATTGTTATATATATATATATATATATATGTAATTAAGTTTATCTGAAATTTTAATGCTAGACTACCAAGTATATGAATAAAACACTAAGAAAATGCAGGTATGTTTTAGCTGGATTTTTAAGTAGGATGAAATCCAGAATGTTTGACAAACAATTTGGGTAATCCACATCATGAGAAAACCTGACTTTTGCCAATGCGAAAACAAAGGCACAGATCAGCTGTGCAGTAACTGCACAGCTGATCAGCGCCTTTGTTTTTGCTTCTCGAATAGTACATTGCCTGGTCTACTTTAATTCAAAATTTCAAGCTTCTGGCCTTTTTCTGTGACTGTACAGACCAGTTTGTGTCAAACCTGATTGGCAACTCCAAAGACCAGTTTCCTCACATTGCCGCTCATATGTAGTTTTAAAAATCAAAGGAAATCACCATAAGAGAATGAAACATTCTTACCAATTTCATCCCCAGACAGACTGTATATCCTGGACTCTGCTACTGACAGTTTGGTAGAAACTGTGGCATACTGAAGGAATACAAAATTTACAGTTCGTTATTTCATGCCTTTACAAAAACTGCAAGAGTGTAGAGAGCTTTTGGAAAATGGTGGAGTGTGAAGGGGTACCAGGGATGTGGACTCCTCTAGATTATAGGCATTTGTAATAATACATTTTTACAGACCCCTCCTGGAATCTGCCACACTGTCTAAGCTAATTTTCTGGAGCAAACTTTAATGTAATCATGAAGTCACAATGTAACGTTAAATGCACATTATGTGATGATGTCAACTTTTGCAAGATGCCCTGTAACAAAGCATAAATAATAGCAGTGTATTAATAGTGCACGCTCATGAGTATTGTCACATTAATACACAGCTTTGTCTTCATTAATACATGCCAGTTAACATCGTGTGGCAGGGGTATTTATGCAATAATTACTTGTTAATTACTAGTATGCAGCTTGTCTGCCGCTTTCTGGTGGGTGAAGTAGTTGATGGTTAGATTGAAATGAGCCGCGTCATGAGAAAACCAACAATGTGGTTTTTGAACAGGTCCGACAAAAACAGAGCTGTACAAGTGCTGAAGATGGCTAGAGGCTGGAAATTGTGAATTTATAAAGTAGAGGAATTGTACCAATTGTGCAGCGAAAACAACGGAGCTGATCAGCTTCGCAGTTACTGCCAAGCTGATCTGCGCCTTTGTTTTTGCATATACTGTATGCAAATTGTTGGCTTTCTCATGTGGCAGCTCAAATAGGGTACATACTTGTTGTTTAAGGTCCATGACCTGTTTATGACTGGCCTGTAACTGGTCCCTTGTTCTCTGGTGGTTACGCATCTCCGTGTCCATTTGACCTCGGACCTCTTGTAATTGTCTCTGGAAGCATACATGGTGGACAATATCATTCATGATTTTGTCTGAACATGAAACAAGTTGGTTTAGATTTATGTCCAGTCTGAGAACTTATTTTTATTCAGTTTAATTTCACTTTCAACATTATTTCAGCTATTGAAGAACCCCTTCAAAAACCAACTGGAATATGCGCAAGGAGAACTTGGCCTGTTTCACATGTGTCCCATGCAAGGCTATACAGAAATTGAGACAGACACTTGACTAACAGAAAGATGTTGGTCGTGTTAGGGATTAACATCCACTGTCAACAGCTAAGGTATTGTCAGGATGGTCAGTTACCCTAGCCATGCTGTTCCTTGACAAGCCTCCAGGAGACAAGATGCAAGTATAAAGAGAACAGTTTTTTTTTGCCACTAACTGGCATCTGCTCTTCTTAAATAAGCAGACAAGGAAGAACAGCCATAGAAAATATTTTGATCACCAAATCTACATGAAAGAACTGTGCCAGACCTAAGGATCTACGGCCGGTCCCCTTTGAATCAGAGCAGACACAGAACCAATCAATCAAACACATCTGGTGCATAGAAAGATGTATAGTTACCTCCCACTGTTGTATCGCAGCATTATGTTGTTTATGATCGGCGTCTAATCGTCTCTGTAGTGATACTTTATCTCTCTCCAGGGCTTCTATCTGTTTACCATACCTCTGTTTTGATTCAACCTCACTTCTCTCTAGGTTATTCTAAAAGTGACAAAATAATATAATAACAAACAAGCAGATGTTTACCTTGGCATAGTGTTGAGTTAAACAGACACTATGAGGAGCTTATGTGTCTAGCTCAATGACACAACCATGTGCCTAAGGGATTTGAATTCCTGACATACACCTTTAGTTGAAAGCTGTATCAGAAAGCCACTACACTCCCAAATGTGACAATTTTAAACAGATCAAATGTCCCTTGCACCCAAACTTGCTTGATTAGCCATTGGGCTACCATGCCATTGTTAAGAATATGTTGTAAATACATGTGAAAAGCCAGACCTGTATAGTTTGTAGGTTGGCCATTAGCATGGTCTGAGTGTGCCTCTCTCTGCGCAGACTCTCTAGCTCTAGATTGAGCCGCTGTTCAGAGTTCTTGATCAGATCCTTCTCTGCTCTGACATTCTCTAGTCTGTTCTCGATCTGAGAGACTTGCTCTTGGGCTGATACTAGGTCCTGAAGAAAAACATGGCAGTTCTTTATTTCAAATTTAAAGAATATTGGAAAATGGCAGAAGCATATTTTTAATCATTGTTGGACTCTCAAATGGATTACATATCATGAAAATTGTATTTTTAGAAAAAAAATTCAAGGAGCAGTCAGATATGTTCACATAATTTTTGAATTTCAGAACTTAAACAATCTGATACAATTTGAGCCGCGACACGAGAAAACCAGTCTTCGGGGTTTCCGACCATGTCTGACACAAACAGGCCTGTACAGTCACAGAAGAAAGCTAGAATCTATATGTACAGGAGAATTTGCACTATTAGTTTAGCGAAAACAAAAGTGCTGATCAGCTGTGCAGTTACTGCACAGCTGATTTGCGTCTTTGCTTTCGCATAGGCATGACACAGCTCATTTTATTTCCTGCTTTCTACCTATAAAAAACAGATTAGGAAATTAGGAATCTTTAAAATTGAAGACTTTTGGTGTTGAATTCAGGAAATTTTAACGGATACAAACAATACACCAAGAAACATGTTAGCACTATGACCAAGCAAGACAGAATTTTAGTGTCCTTTATGCACTAAAAATATCCAACTCTGACAAACTATAATACCTGTTTTAGAGAACTGATGGTCTGTTCATGTTTAGCGACAGCTGTTGAATATTTCTGGCTTTTCTCTCGGAAATGAGCAATCTCCTTCTTGTAACCTTCTGCATTGGCTTGTAACACCTTGTATCTCTCAGAAGAATAGTCCAGCTGTAAAAATCATTAATAGTGTCAAAAGTTAACCAATTTTTGACGAATGGATTTTCCCATCATTATCATTTGGATAAGTCCACTCATTTTTAGGGGCATCAGGACTGAATTTCAAATTGTATTCAATTTTTTGATGAAATTCCTCTAAGCAAACAGAACAGCCCCAGATGGGACGCCACTTTCTGCGGCAGCACATCTGGGGCTATGCCATTTGCCTATGTCCCACATAAAGGATGCAAGGCTTTTATGAGTTCAGCATCAGTCTTACATTATGCAAGAGAGTTTCTTGAAACGAACACATTTGAGCCTGTGCGTGAGAAAACCAACAATTTGGGGTTCCGACCAGGTCTGACACAAACCAGCCTGTACAGTCACAGAAGCAGGCTAGTGACTTGCACTTTCGGATTTAAGAAGAAGAGGAATTGCACTATCCGTGTAGCGAAAACAAAGGCGCTGATCAGCTTCGCGGTTACCGCGAAGCTGATCTGCGGCTTTGTTTTCGCCTATGCAAATTGTTGTTTTTCTCATGCACAGGCTCATTTTATTCTAAGCTGTCTTTGATATGTTGCAACACTGTCATTCGACATTATTTCTGGAGTATCCTACATATACATGCCTCCTTCATGTGAACCAGAGGACCATTGGTCCTGAGAACGCTCACCTGAAGCCTGATCTTGGAATATTAAGTCATCATGAAATGACCTTGATCTTGAATACTCACACACCTTTATTGACTTCATAAGTTGTCTGCATCTGCAAAGTTTCAGGTCTCAGGCTGCAATAGTTTCCAAATCCAGTGATTTCTGAGAAAACCATAATTTTAATTTTGATATTGAAATGACCTTGGCCTTCATTAATTACTTACCTTCATTGACTCCATTAGTTGTATGCATCTAGCAACTTTCAGGTCTCAGGCTGCAACAGTTTCCAAAATATCCATTATTTTCGCCTTTTCCCATGTTTCTAAAATTGACCTTGCCGTGCCGTAAAATAGGTCAAGGTCATCCTAGGGTCATCATTTCAACAAACTATGATGGGCTGGAGTCCCAAATGCTACATACCAAGTTTCATGAAAATCAGCCAGCCGGTTCTGGAGAAGAAGATTTTTTTGAAAGGTTTTTACCATATATGGGCGTGGCGGCCATCTTGGTCATGTGACCTGGATTTCGCGATCAAACTTTCGTCTCCCCTACCCATGGATGCTCCACATAAAATTTCAATTTGATTGGCCAAGCAGTTTCAGAGAAGAAGATCTTTGAAAAGTGTGTATGGACAACAGACTGGCCAAGGTCAAGGGATGACCTTGACCTAAATTAATCAAATACCTTCATCTACTCCATTAGTTGTTTGCATCTACCACTTTTCAGGCCTCAGGCTGCAATAGTTTTCAAAGAATCCATAGTTTTCACTTTTTCCCATGTGAAAGCCTATGTTTCCAAAATTGACCTTTCCGTAAAATAGGTCAAGGTCATCCTAGGGTCATCATTTGCGCAAACTATGATGGGCTGGAGTCCCCGATGCTACATACCAAGTTTGGTGGAAATCAGCCTGCTGGTTCTGGAGAAGAAGATTTTTGAGTGGTTTTACCATATATGGGCGTGGCGGCCATCTTGGTCATGTGATCAAGATCCCGCAAACAAACTTTCGTTCCCCCTACCCATGGATGCTCCACACAAAGTTTGGCTTTCATCGGCCAAGCGGTTTCAAAAAAGAAGATCTTTGAAATTGTGGACGGACAACGACGGACAGACGACGGAGCATGGCCATCCTATAAGCTCACCTTGTAAGCCTTCGGCTCAGGTGAGCTAATAGAATAAAGGTCTGCGGTAAGATTGATAGAAATATTTTTATCATGCATATTGAACAGCAAAGTATGAAGCACTGGCACGCTTAAACAAATGATGCAGTCATGTCAGGACTGTGCTGTCACCTCCTAAGTAATTATTCAGACATTTGGGTAGTTTAAAGTGTCTTTCTCAGGGACATAACATACAGCGATGGGGTTTGAGCCCCTAGCATCTTGATCCACAGTCTTAGGCTCTACCACATCCAATATTCTATGATATGAGCCGCCTCATGAGAAATCCAACAATCTGCATATGCGAAAACAAAGACGCAGATCAGCTTCGCGGTAACCGCGAAGCTGATCAGCGCCTTTGTTTTCGCTACATGGATAGTACAATTCCTCTACTTTCTAAATCCAAAATTTCCAGTCTCTAGCTATCTTCTGTTCTTGTACAGCTTGGTTTGTGTCGGACCTGTTCGGAAACCACATTGTTGGTTTTCCCACGAGGCGGCTCATATGGTTACCTGTGAAGCCAGCTTAGCATTCTGTACCCTCAAATCAGCCATCTGTTGTCTACTTTTGTCCAGCTGTTCATTCAGTATTCTAAAACAAAACACAAGCAAGATTTTTCCTCAAAACATTAAAAAATTCAAGAAGATTGGTATCTTAATAGGGTGTCTCAACTGTTTTTAAACCAATTGCCCACAAACTATGTTTTCATCCACTGTGCAGAGTATATATTTTTCTTTCAGTCCTTCGAGATCATTAAGAATATTATTCAAAACATATATGTTTGGAGACATAATCTTGACAATGTTTTAATAATTTGACCTCCTTGAAGGATTTGTGGTTAATTTAGACTACCCTTGTGTAAATTCTCAAAACTGTAGCACAGGTGTCTCTGGCTTTCATTGCCATCTGAAAAGGTTAATTACCTGAATTTTTAAAGTAACCTACTTTTCATTTTCAAGCTTTTCTTTCTTGTAAGCTGAAAAGTCAGCCTGTAGCTGCTTGAGAGCTTGACTGGTTTCCTCATACTTCTTCTTTGTGTCTGGGCTGGTTACCATGGTAACCCCAGGGCTCTTGGTCGGGGTGGTGGTACTAAGTGCAGATGTACCCTTGAAATTTAGAGATTCATAATTATTTAACTGTTTTGAGGTTTTAATACAACCTCATGTGGTTGAACCTTTGACCCCCAAAAAATCATCAGATTTACCATATTGTCTGATTGATCAATAATTGATGAAAAGCAATGCCTTTTCAGACTCAAATTATGGCTTCCTGAATTTTCCTGGCAATATAATGTTTTGACGCTGTCATCAACTGCAAAATTTATTGCAGATTCTATGAAATTCATTCAGCCTGTTAGGATAGTCTCACACTTTGAGCCACGATGCAAGAAATCTGGTCTTGGGGTATCTGGCCAGATCTGACACAAACCGGCATATATCCTTAGGAGCACCAGGCATTTTACAAAATGCTCATAAAAAGGGGGTAGGGTTGGTAAATCGTCCATAAAACCATTTCTGTGAGACTTAGAAACACGCCTTATGCCTGTATTAAAAGTAGAAAGACCGCTCTTTAACATAGTGTAAGCTGTTTTGGTTTTGCTACTGAAAGGTCACGGCGCAGGGGTCACCGTGGAAAAATCGATGCGCACGGACTTCTTTTTTTTTTTTTGCGATTTGATTCCCGATTTTTTCCTCCTTTCTCCTCTCTTTCTATCTCTCTTTCTTCTCTCTTTTCTTGTGTCTTTTTTCAACCCTAGCAGTTTGGTCGCACTTGTTTGGTTTGAGCGTGGTGGCGATTCAAAGATAACAGGGTAAACTCGACCTTTTTAACACAGAAAAATCACGTTTTTTTCCAACTTTCTGGACCTCTTACTAGCTTGTTTGATGTACTGTGCAATTAAGCTTTATATCGGTTAAAGCCTACTTACTGGGCAATTGAAAAATATAAAAAAGATCGCACATGCTAGCTTTAACAATGCTGTGAGGGTCGATCAAAAAGTGTTTGTCAGCAATTACGCATAAATACGCTCTGGTAGTGGAAAGGATATGGAAAAGTTCTAAAACGGGTACAAATCCTAGTTTTAAGCGACATTTTCTTGTTTTGTATGCTGTTTGGTCAGTTTAAGGCCAAAATCTGGACGATAGAGGCAAATTTTACGTTTTCACCATATCCTTAGGAGCACCAGGCATTTTACAAAATGCTCATAAAAAGGGGGTAGGGTTGGTAAATCGTCCATAAAACCATTTCTGTGAGACTTAGAAACACGCCTTATGCCTGTATTAAAAGTAGAAAGACCGCTCTTTAACATAGTGTAAGCTGTTTTGGTTTTGCTACTGAAAGGTCACGGCGCAGGGGTCACCGTGGAAAAATCGATGCGCACGGACTTCTTTTTTTTTTTTTTTTTTTTTTTTTTTTGCGATTTGATTCCCGATTTTTTCCTCCTTTCTCCTCTCTTTCTATCTCTCTTTTTTCTCTCTTTTCTTGTGTCTTTTTTCAACCCTAGCAGTTTGGTCGCACTTGTTTGGTTTGAGCGTGGTGGCGATTCAAAGATAACAGGGTAAACTCGACCTTTTTAACACAGAAAAATCACGTTTTTTTTCCAACTTTCTGGACCTCTTACTCGCTTGTTTGATGTACTGTGCAATTAAGCTTTATATCGGTTAAAGCCTACTTACTGGGCAATTGAAAAATATAAAAAAGATCGCACATGCTAGCTTTAACAATGCTGTGAGGGTCGATCAAAAAGTGTTTGTCAGCAATTACGCATAAATACGCTCTGGTAGTGGAAAGGATATGGAAAAGTTCTAAAACGGGTACAAATCCTAGTTTTAAGCGACATTTTCTTGTTTTGTATGCTGTTTGGTCAGTTTAAGGCCAAAATCTGGACGATAGAGGCAAATTTTACGTTTTCACCATATCCTTAGGAGCACCAGACATTTTACAAAATGCTCATAAAAAGGGGGTAGGGTTGGTAAATCGTCCATAAAACCATTTCTGTGAGACTTAGAAACACGCCTTATGCCTGTATTAAAAGTAGAAAGACCGCTCTTTAACATAGTGTAAGCTGTTTTGGTTTTGCTACTGAAAGGTCACGGCGCAGGGGTCACCGTGGAAAAATCGATGCGCACGGACTTCTTTTTTTCTTTTTTTTTTTTTTTTTTGCGATTTGATTCCCGATTTTTTCCTCCTTTCTCCTCTCTTTCTATCTCTCTTTTTTCTCTCTTTTCTTGTGTCTTTTTTCAACCCTAGCAGTTTGGTCGCACTTGTTTGGTTTGAGCGTGGTGGCGATTCAAAGATAACAGGGTAAACTCGACCTTTTTAACACAGAAAAATCACGTTTTTTTCCAACTTTCTGGACCTCTTACTCGCTTGTTTGATGTACTGTGCAATTAAGCTTTATATCGGTTAAAGCCTACTTACTGGGCAATTGAAAAATATAAAAAAGATCGCACATGCTAGCTTTAACAATGCTGTGAGGGTCGATCAAAAAGTGTTTGTCAGCAATTACGCATAAATACGCTCTGGTAGTGGAAAGGATATATTGTATCTGCACAGTTGATCTGCACCTGTTTTCACATAGGCAAACATCCGGTTTTTTCTCATGATGTGGTTCATTTGTATATTTACCTGTGCGCCTGTTTCTTGAAGTAAGACTCTGTACATGTCTCTTTGTCGTACAATAGATTCAACCTAGAGAATAATCAATACAAGACATAAGCTGTATACGAGATATAGGTTGTTCTAGGGAGTTTTAGGTAGGATGCAAACAGACAGACAGATTCTATTATAAATCAGAACCACAAAAGTTGAGAATGTCTCTACATTCAACACATCACCTTAAATATATTTAGATACTGAGATAATAATGCCCTCAATCCAGTACAATAACGCAAGGCAATAATATGGTAGTTGGATCTTTATTAAATATAAAATTTATTTCATTATCTTACTTGTTGATTTTTTACACAATATACAAAAGTGGCCTTACATTTCAGCCTGTCTTTTTCTGGCATCTCTGAGACTTGTCAATTCTTCCTGGGCTCAGCTCTGCTTCTGGACAAATTTACCATTTTTATTAAACTGATACTATTACTCACACAGTTCAACATTTAAATAAAAAGACAAAACTTTGTGGCCTACCATTTCAGCTTGCCTATTCCTAGCATCTTTAAGACTGGCCAATTCTTCTTGGGCAAGGTCTAGCTGTTCTTTCAACTCTCTGGTTCTGGAAAGAAGAAGCGACTGAAGTTATTGGCTCTAAAATGAATATTGTCTTTCTAATACATGTAGGTAAAACAATGGTAATTTTTCATTGATATCCTTTTGTATTTGTTGACACCCTTTTTTTATAACCGTAAACTTCAATGTACAAAATTTCAAGACTACAACTTTCTTCAGAAGAAAGGCTGAAATGATTTTCTCCCTAACAATATAAGTGTTACATAATAATTTGTTTGTTTGGTTTTGGTTTAATGTCCCAGTCAACAATTTTTCAGTCATGTTGCAACAGAGCCACCAGTGCTATGGGGGGGGGGGGGGGTAAATGTGTCTTCCTCAAGGACTCCAGTGAGGATTGGACCCCAGATCTCTCGATCCAGAGTCTAGCACACAAGCACTAGGCAACTGCACACTCCACCCAATTATTGCAATCTCTCTTACCTGGCATCAGTAAACTCAGTTTCATCTCTCTCCCTTTTCTCACTGAGATCTCGGATCACTATCAACAACTTCTGATTCTGTTCTTGTAACTCTTGAATACTTCTGAAAATGGAACAGAATAATCAGGAAAGAGCAGTTACCTACCTAACTTGATCAATACCAGTGGATATCAGTGGACTTTTGCTACTGAATCTTGTAGTACATGAAAAGTTAAAAGCTTCCAAAATTCCCCAAGACTACTTACTATTTTAGTATTGGTTGGCTAATTTTTATTAGCGACTGAAAACAATATCTTTAATAAACAAGAGAGGAAATTTTCAACAAGGAATGCTTGTTTGTATTGAGATTTAACGTCCTTGTCAACATTTTTTCAGTCACATCGGGATGGAGCCTGGGTTTCAATCAGTACTCAAGGGAGTAAATGTGTTTTGCCAAAGAATAATACATGGTGCCCCAATCAGGATCAAACCCACTCGATCTACAAGCAGGTTAGCATGCTTCTCACATAATATGTGAAAACTGGAGGTCTGGGACTGCAGATGACAAGAATGTCATCCTACAAGTAGAAATCCCATGCCCTTAAGTTTATTTATCATATGACGTCGCTGTTTTCCAGTGGATAACGTCATGTCATAAAAATCATATGACCACACGTGTATTAACACTTTTGCGGGAATACGTAACGTCATTGACGACGTCCGTAACAACAATATAAATTTTTATTGAAAATATGTCCACTTCGAAGGCGATAAAATCCAATTTTAAAAGTCATATGATAAAACGAATCTTACACTCGTGGTCATTTCATATGAAATTTATTAAACTCGCCGAAGGCTCGTTTAATAAATTTCATATGAAATGACCACTCGTGTAAGATCCTCTATTTAATGACTAACCTGAAAGTGACTAGTCTGTCCGTTATAACCCTGTTGGAGCTGCTCACTTCATTAGACGATATTTCTAGATCATTTTCGTCTCTCACAACTCGACCTCCTCTCAATTCTTCTATCTCTTTCAGTAGGTAACGGATCTAAAACATAACACAATCTATACAACACTGACATAACTGATTAATTGATTGATTTATTATTTGACTGACTGACTTATTAAAAATATATCAAGATCATTGTCACCTCTGAAGACTCGACAGTGACTCAACTCTTCTTTTTCATTCAGTAGGTAACTGATCTATAATACATCAAAATCTTCAGTCACCATCGGAGGACAAGGCTTTCATACTATTCATTACACATTTGAATGCATTTCTTGTCATATTTTCATTCTATGAATTATGTTCATTGCCAAGTCCTATCCAATGCATCTGGTGATGTATTTGAAGCTTTTCAAAACTAGGTACAGATGATAAGGGATAGCCAAAATAAAGACTCCCTTTAATCTTGATTCCGTCTCCATAAAACAACTTTCACCATGCTATAGCTATTTATTGATTTTTTATATAAATGAATTAATACATTTATTTTAAAACAGTAAAGCCCATGCTGAGATAATCATTTTTGAGTAATTACCTGATTGGAAAGATCTTGTATAGCCTGTTGATGTTTCTGGTTTTCCTTCTGGACGTAGGACCATTTTCTGTGCTTGTCATCAGCTTCTGCCCGCAGAGTCTGACTATCCTGTGCAATAAGACCAGAGGACCAATGGTCCTGTAAACACTCACCTGAGATCTGCTGCATATACCAATAAACATGTATGAATATTATGGTATTTTATTCCAGTGCAGGGGCAGATGAAGCCCTTGGGCCATTTTCTTTTTTCTGAATCTTCAATATTCTGTCCATTTGCCAATTTCCTGCTGGCTTTTCCCTTCAAATGACATTTTAACAGTTTTCCCAATTCAAATGCATAGGCAACCCATGTTGACCTTGCCATAAACTTGGTCAAGGTCATCACAGGGTCCTGATTTATATATACATTAAAGTACTTTAGCCATCGATGCTTCATGCCAAGATTCCTTGAAATCAGTCTATTTGTTTCAGAGAAGAAGGTTTTTGATGGGTTTTTACCATATATGGGCATGGTGGCCATCTTTGTCATGTGACCTAGATTATTTATATACACATTGATTCACCCATTCTATAGATGCTTCACAAAAAATTTGGCTTTGATTGGCCAAGGGGTCCAGAGGAGAAGACATTTGAATATTATGGAAATATACATGTATATTGCCGCGGGGTGGGGGCACATGAGCCCCTGGGGTCCAATTTTTTTCAGAATCATTAATATTCAGTCCTACTTCCCATTTCCTGCAAGACTTTCACTTTAAATTACATTTTAAAAGTTTTCCCCATTCCAATGCATTGGTGACCTATGTTGACCTTGCCGTAAAATAGGTCAAGGTCATCACAGGGTCATGATTTATATATACATTGTAGTGCTTGAGCCATCAATGCTTCGTGCCAAGTTTTGTTGAAATCGGTCCACCGGTTCTGGAGAAGAAGATTTTTGAAGGGTTTTTACCATATATGGGCATGGCGGCCATCTTGGTCATGTGACCTGGATTATTTATATATACATTGGTTCCCCCTTCCCATAGATGCTTCATGTAAAATTTGGCTTTGATTGGCCAAGCGGTTTCAGAGAAGAAGATGTTTGAATATTATGATAATATACATGTATATTGCCCCGGGGTGGGGGCGGATGAGCCCCTGGTGCCCAATTTTTTTCAGAATCATTAATATTCAGTCCTACTGCTCATTTTCTGCAAGATTTTTCCTTTAAATGACAATTTAACAATTTTTCCCATTCAAATGCAAAGGCGACCTATGTTGACCTTGCCGTAAAATAGGTCAAGGTCACCGCAAGGTCATGATTTATATATACATTGTAGTGCTTGAGTCATCGATGCTTCATGCCAAGTTTGGTTGAAATCGGTCCAGTGGTTCCGGAGAAGAAGATTTTTGAAGGGTTTTTACCATATACAGGCATGGCGGCCATCTTGGTCATGTGACCTGGATTATTTATATACACATTGGTTCCCCCTTCCCATTGATGCTTCATGTAAAATTTGGCTTTGATTGGCCAAGCGCTTTCAGAGAAGAAGATCTTTGAAAATTGTGGACGACGGACGGACGACGGAGCATGGGTATACTATAAGCTCACCTTGTGAGCCTGACGGCTCAGGTGAGCTAAAAAGGAATAATCAAATTCAGATAATTCTATGTGAAGCCTCAGCTTTTGGGGTTTAGATAGATAATTCTAAATGAAGCCTCAGTCTTTTGGGGTTTATTGCAACATACTGAATGACTGAGTGGTTGCTTTAAATTTGCCCAAATGGTTGCATTCATGTCATATTGGTCGTTATCTTAAGCAGTGTTCCTGGGCAAACAACATTATAGAGGTTATATTATAATTGCTGAATGTGAGGTGATCACTATTGTTTAAGCTATTGCACCCAGTAAAAGCTAAAGGTAACCAACTTAATAGACTTGTATAAAGGAACCTACCACCATGGCAGCATCTAGCTGTCTTGTCATCTTATCTATACTGACTAGGGCCTGCTCATAGTCTTCTCTCTGTTTCTTCAGAATAGGAGCTTTCTCTTCTATCTCCTGTTGGACAGAACAACACAGTTTACCAAAATCAACAATTTGAACCAAACCATGAGAAAACCAGCTTTCTACCTGTGCCAAAACAAGATGAAGATCTGCTGTGCAGTATTAAACTGCACAGCTTCACAGCTAATCAGCAATTTTTTTCCCGCTAAATGGATGGTAAGCTGTATTTTCTTCTTGAGATCCAAAATTTTAAGCTTCTAACTTTCTTTCCAGTCTGTGTCAGAGCTGATCATAAAAACCCAAAGATCAGGTTTCTCATGTCTTGGCTCATTTTGCAGTAGAATAGGTAACCCTTGCTCATTATGCAGTAGAATAGGTAACCCTTGCTCATTTTGCAGTAGAATAGGTAACCCTTGCTCATTTTGCAGTAGAACAGGTAACCCTTGCTCATTTTGCAGTAGAATAGGTAACCCTTGCTCAGTATGCAGTAGAATAGATAACCCTTGCTCATTTTGCAGTAGAATAGGTAACCCTTGCTCATTTTGCAGTAGATTAGGTAACCCTTGCTCATTTTGCATTAGATTAGGTAACCCTTGCTCATTTTGCATTAGATTAGGTAACCCTTGCTCATTATACAGTAGAATAGATAACCCTTGCTCATTTTGCAGTAGAATAGGTAACCCTTGCTCATTATGCAGTAGAATAGATAACCCTTGCTCATTTTGCAGTAGAATAGGTAACCCTTGCTCATTTTGCAGTAGAATAGGTAACCCTTGCTCATTATGCAGTAGAATAGATAACCCTTGCTCATTTTGCAGTAGAATAGGTAACCCTTGCTCATTTTGCAGTAGATTAGGTAACCCTTGCTCATTTTGCATTAGATTAGGTAACCCTTGCTCATCAGATTAACTGTATGTGTTCTTCTGACTTTTTTGTTGGAGCCCTGTGAAAGGTGGCAGTTCATCAGTACTTAGTGTGAATTATTTTACCAATCACTAAGACTACTCTTCTTGAATCAGTAGAAGAGTACAAATGACCAGGCCTTGAGGTTATAAAACTTTTTTTCATTTTTTCATGCTCAACTCAGCTGAGACTTAAATTTATCCTGCTCATAAATGTTAAAATGCCAACAATTGTTGGTATTTTAACATTTATGAGCAGGATAAATTACTAGTCTTTTAGATTTGAATCCAAATTTTCCACAAATTTTGACTATTTCTTATTTCAGCATTTATGAGCTATTGAAATTTCATGCTCAGCTGAGCTGAGCTTGAAAAAAAGGTTTATAACCTTGGGACCAGGTCTTTTTGAAAGAATGTGCCCGACATGAGGTTATCTTTAGGTTATTTGTGTGGCAAGAAGCTTCTCTATGGACAGCAGAAGTAGAAAGTGTCCAACCTGTAGTATCTGGTCTAGGTAAGTGTTGAGTCGTTGATTTTCAGCTTTTTCAACCTCCAAGGAATCTGAGGCCTGCACATACTCATTGTAGATCTGAAATATTGAAGAAAAAATCCAGTGTTGTTCTACAATGATAGAGCAATGAACAGATGTCATTACGAAAACATACCTATGCAATATATAGATATTTTTTACCTGAAAAAAAGAGAAAATTTTCAGCTGAATTTTTTTTATATTTTTCTTATTATTGCTCTCAAACATAGATTGTGGGTACTCATTAGAACCGGCTCATCGAGGCGGTTCTAACGAGTACCCACAATCTATGTTTTGGAGCAAAAATAAGAAAAAAAGTTATACTCCTGCATACCCCAGTTTTACTATATAAAAGTGGGGTTCAAGGGGGTATACATTACAAGGACATGTTTTTGTGATGCAGTGTAACTCAAATGAGATTTTTTTCTTATAATTTTATTGCCAGACAGAAAATGTTTGCTGTGTCTTAATGGGCCCTACAGTAGGATATATAAGCTCTGTCTAACACAAAAGTTGTGGATAAGAGATGCAGTTACTGCCTAGCTAATCAGCATCTTTGCTTTCTCATATGCACAATCCTGAGCAAGTTTTTTGATGACAAACCTGTGTCAAGGTCATCCCAGACTTGAGTATCTTGCTGGTGGCTGCAGCGGTGGGGAACATAGACTCTACTCTGTCCTCACTCAAGCCTAGAAAAAAAAGAGTATAAGTTTTAACTCTATCACAGTAAAATTTACTGTACATCCAGTTCTATGTCATTTCTAAATTGTGTCAAGGTCATCCCAATCTTGAGTATC
The DNA here is from genome assembly GCA_964017185.1 of Rugalucina vietnamica. Lineage (NCBI taxonomy): Eukaryota > Metazoa > Mollusca > Bivalvia > Lucinida > Lucinidae > Rugalucina > Rugalucina vietnamica. The sequence continues at coordinate 19,308,873 of OZ024873.1, forward strand.
TTGCTAGTTTGTTAGTCAGAGCAGAATCAAGATCAGGGGCCAGTTGTTCAAAATTAATGATGTAGTTAGTTAACGATTCTTCAAAATTTCAAATGGCAATATTACAAATACACTGTTATTTTTCGTTGAAAAAATGTGAGAATTCTTTGCAATGCAAAGGATTCTCACATCTTTTCAACAAAAAAATAACAGTGTATTTGCTTTTGAAGTCGATATAGTGAACAAATTGAGGGCTTAATGACGGCTAAGCTAACAACGTTTTGAACAACTGCACCCAGATGAAACAGTTAAATTTCTTAATATTCAGACAGACTTAACCCACATTTGACGAATGGATTTTCCCATCATTATCATAAGGGTGAGTCCACTTTCATTTTTAGGGGCGTCTGGAGTGATTTCTAAATTTCATTCAATTTTTCGACGAAAATTCTCTAAGCAAACAGAAAAGCCCCAGATGGGACGCCGCGTTCTCCGGCCTCACATCTGGGGCTATTCTGTTTGCCTTTGTCCCATAAAAGGGACGCCAGGCTTAAATGAGTTAAAATTGTGAATCACGCTGACTTACTTTGTGACTTCATGACTGTCAGGAGATCATTAGCATTGACAAGTTCCTGCTCTAGCTTCTCAATCTTTTCTTCTGAAAACAAAGAAATCCTTAAAATGGTTAACATGTTTCAGCACATGCTAGGCCTTTATTCTGTCCTCCAATGAAAACAGACATAATTAATATATCAGAATCTTGTAAGTGATGTAATGAAATGGTATTTGAGCCGCTGCAGGGGCAAAACAACAATGAATCTGCATAGGCGAAAACAAAGGCGCAGATCAGCTTCGCAGTAACTGCGAAGCTGATCAGCGCCTTTGTTTTCGCTACACGGATAGTACAATTCCTCTGCTTTCTGAATCCAAAATTTCCAGCCTTTAACCATCTTCTGTGACTGTACAGCCCAGTTTGTGTCGGACCTGGTCGGAACCCAAATTGTTGGTTTTCTCACGCACAGGCTCATTTATAAAGATGGGATGCAAGTGTCTAGCATGGCAAAAGACAAATCATTAAATTTCTTTACCTGATGTATAAGAAAAACAAGTAGCCCAAGGGCAACGATCGCTCACCTGTGAGTCAACAAGTACAGTCACTGGACAAAGTAATTGGGTTTTTTACCATATATGGGTATGGTGGCCATCTTGGTCACGTGACCTTGAAACCCTACTTACATCAGCAAAAGAGCTCTTGTCTGGATTGTGTATCCTCTTCTCTGCCATTTTGGTTCACTTGGAAAAATCATCTAACAAGGTCAGGGTCCTATAATGACCCCCGGGGTGGGGCCATCTTTGACCCCAGGGGCAGGATTTATGTAGAACTCCACATGACAATGTTGTATATCAAATATACAAGCTTTGTGTCATGCTGTTGCGAGAAGATTTTTTCATATATTTCCATTATAAGTCTATGGTAGATAATGACATGCCTGGGGCATGGCCTGTATGGACCCCAGGGGCACCGTTGGCAGCATTTATAAAGGAGAGTATTATACATTGGTCCACACAACATATGAAAGCACTGGGCCATTTGGTTTCAGAGAAGAAGATTTTTTTTTATGTTTTTCCCATGACTCCCCCGGGTAGGGGCCTGCATGGACCCCAGGGGCACAGTTGGCAGGATTTGTAGCAGGATTTATAAAGAGGACCACTTTACATAGCTACACACAAAATATGAAAGCTTTGGGCCTTGTGGTTTCGGAGAAGAGGATTTTTTAAAGTTCTTCCCATGACGCCCCTGGGGCGGGGCCCGTATGGATCCGTAGGATTTATAAAGAGGACCACTATACGTTGCTACAAACAAAATATGAAAGCTCTGGGCCTTGTGGTTTCGTCGTAGAAGTTTTAAGTTTTTTTATGTTTTACCCATGACACACCCCCCCCCCCCCCCCCGCCCCCGTATGGCGTATGGACCCCAGGGGCACGGTTGGCAGGATTTATAAAAAGGACCACTATACCACTATACATTGCTACACACAAAATATGAAAGCTTTGGTCTTGTGGTTTCGGAGAAGAAGATTTTTTAAAGTTTTTCCCATGACGCCCCCCTGGGCGGGGCCCGTATGGATCCCAGTGGCACCGTTGGCAGGATTTATAAAGAGGACTACTATACATTGCTACTGACAAAATATGAAAGCTCTGGGCCTTGTGGTTTCGGAGAAGAAGATTTTTTTATGGTTTTCCCATTGTAAGTCTATGGGAGCTAATGACCCCCTGGACGGGGCCATTTTTGACCCCAGGGGCATGATTGGCAGGATTTATATAAAGGACCACTAAACATTGCTACATACAAAATATGAAAGCTTTGGGCCTTGTGGTTTTGGAGAAGAAGATTTATTCATGTTTTTCCCATGACACCCCCGGGGTGGGGCCCGTATGGACCCGAGGGGCACAGTTGGCAGGATTTATAAAGAGGACCATTATACAAGAGGACCATTATACATTGCTACACACAAAATATGAAAGCTCTGGGCCTTGTGGTTTCGGAGAAGAAGATTTTTTTATGTTTTTCCCATTGTAAGTCTATGGGAGCTATCTGTTGCCATGGAAACCAGAGTTCTGATCCGACCTGGCCCAGAACCTAATACAACCTTTCCCCCCCCCTCCTCAATGATGCTTTAGATAAAATTTGGTCACGATTGGCCTTGTTGTCTTAGAGATATTCAAGTTTGAAAATAAGGACGGACACACACGGACGGACGGACGCCGACTCGACTACTATACTATAAGCTCACCTTGTGAGCCTTCAGCTCAGGTGAGCTAAAAATGTTTCAAGGTACCTCTGTTTGTGATCTCATCTTTCAGTTTCAAGATTTCAGCATCTTTTTCTTTCTCCATCTCTGTGTGAGCTGAAGTAATAAACCACAAAAATCACTATTCTCGACAATGTGTGCAGCTTCCCTCAATAACTCCTGTAGCAGTACCTTAATTAATTTTTTAGACCATTGGGTATTTACCCACCCCATTTTCATTAAATTGGGTATTTGGAAATTTAATTGGGTATGTTCAATATTTTCACCCACTCTGTTTTCAATCAATTGGGTAAATTGGAAAACAATTGGGTAATTCGTCACGAAAAAAATATCAACTGGGTATTATGTGTTTAATTATTTTTTTATCATTTATTAAAGCTTATTTTTTAGATATTACTGTTTCACTGTACGTTGTACTGAACTGAAGGGACAAAATGAAGCCAAATGTAAAAAAGACTATAAAATTTCTACCGTAAAATAAAGACACCACTCAATGGATTTTAGCTGATTTGAATGTGCTGCAGACATGGGTCAATACTGTTTTGTAGGCTTTCTTAATGATTTGAGACCAGCCAAGGAACTTTGAAAAGCTAAAAAGATCTCTCATTCGCGAACTGAATATACTTTCATTTTCAATAAAATCATGTTTACCCCCATTAAAAGTGATTTCAAACCCGATTTCAAACGTAAATTCCCGACCTGACACTGACAAAACGCTCTTTCACAATTCCATTGAAGAAAGGTTGCGTATAGAGATAAAGTCGGCATAGACAACCGTTTTTTTTTTATCGTTATTATTTATTCGCTTTGCGGCATATGGAAGACATGTTTTCCATTTTTGAGAAAATCCCCCGATTGTGGATCTCGTCGTTATCGGATATTGCACACTTTAGGGCGCGAGGGAAACCAGAGACAAACCGAATTATTCCGAATGAAATTGGTACAACTACTTGCCGAAAAGAAACGGCTCGAAATTTTGATAAAAACCGGTACGCACTTGATTTTCCCGGAATTGCGTATCGGCGATTTCTTTTGCGTTTTCTTACGCTACCAGATTGTTATGAATTGCGTTTTTTGATAAAATAATTGCGTAATTACGCAAATACGCACGCTAATTAAGGTACTGTGTAGTTTTGACAGATTTGAGCCGCGACGCGAGAAAACCGGTCTTCGGGGTTTCCGATCAGGTCCGATACAAACCAGACTGTACAACCACAGAAGCAGGCTAGAGGCTTGAAATTTTGGCTATAAGTAGAAGAGGAATTTTACTATCCGAGTAGCGAAAATAAAGGCGCTGATCAGTTACTGCGAAGCTGATCTGTGCCTTTGTTTTCGCATATGCAAAAATACGGTTTTCTCATGATGCAGCTCATATAGCTTCTTGTAGTTCATTGGCTTTGTCTTTATACCCTGTGATTATCATGATTATTGGACAAATATATTTATTCTGTCTGCTTTAACATTAGAATCACACTTAAAACGATTCTTTAATAAATCTTGACATATTTTCTTCATTGCTAAACATAAACATGTAAGACTGAGTACCTTGTGCCGCTTCCCTGAGTAATTTCTGTAGTTCAGAAACAGCCCCCTGTAGTTCACTGGCCTTATCCTCCGACTCTTCTACTGATTTCTGTACAACAATGGTCAACATAAGTGATTCAGACAATACTGTAAATTTGAGATACTGACATTCCTTGTTTGCTTGTATTGAAGACAAATTTGCCAATCACCAATGTTTCGGTCATGTCAGGATGGAGTAACTACTTCATGGGTATTAACCAGTAGTCTAGGGAGTGTGTCTTGCTCAAGGACACAACACGGTAACCCCAGTGCGGATCCATCCCAGTACCTACACGCTTGATGGCTTTAGAAATCACCGCAGTGAATAGCAAAGATAAAGCTGACCTGGTACAAGGGAACACAGGACGTGGATTCTTATGATCTGCTTGTTGTTGGACAAGTGAAATATTCTTTCATGCAAAAACAGTAACAATGTTGAAGTGCCACATCAAAAGTGCCCGACATATTTTTCTTCAACATTTGGTGTCCAAAATGCAACCATATCAAGGGCATATTAATTAGCAGGAGATACCATTAAGTTTTTCAATAAATCCAAGTTTCAAGTTTCATTTTTGTTAATATTACGTTTTGTTGTCCCCTTGTTGGACAAGTATGTTTTAGATGGAGTAAGTGCATAATCCGACTTTACATGTCCCTGGAAAAGTAGATTTTTGCAATATTTCCACAGCCCTGAAAGATAATTATCTATCTGCCCATATATGCCAGTACTGTTCGCACATTTTTTTCATATATTCATACCAGTTGACCAAGTCTTGTATCGCTCATCTCATTTTGGTTCAAAAATGTCTAAATTGTGCTGCAAAACCATTCTCCTAATACTGTTCTTCAAACTATGTAAGTTTTGTTCCTCAAAATATGTAAGTTTTGGGCAATCGCTCAGATAAGCTGACAGGAACAAACTGATTGTAAAACCAACCTTATACAGTTCCACTAGTCTAGCTCTAGCCTGTATCTCCTGCCTGAACTGTTCATCAGACTGACTGTGGCTGTCTTGGAGCTGGAAGCAATAATGCAACTGACACTTAAAACACACTGCATGAGATATGATGCACCTGATTGGTTTAAAATATGCTGGCAATGGATATACCTGACCTGGCAAAGTCGGGCATTAATTGTGCAAAGCTAAGCTAATGATTGATTTCAACATGCAAATGCATCTTTTAAAGGGTAAAAGAGGCTATAAGAATATAACATTTAACACTGGACATTGTGTGAGCTTTGAAAGGTACACATAATTTGATAATTCATTAGTCATCACCCATGGAATTTGGATATTCAATACACCTGGACCCAAGGTTATAAAACTTTTTTCAAGCACGCTCAGCTGAGCATGAAATTTCAACTGCTCATAAATGAAATAAATTGAAATTTCAGGTTTAGACCAAGACAGCCTGTAATTTATCCTGCTAATAAATGTTAAAATGCCAACAATTGTTGGCATTTTAACATTTATGAGCAGGATAAATTTTAGTCTCAGCTGAGCTGAGCACGAAAAAAGTTTTATAACCTCAGGGCCAGGATCTCTTGATAACATGGTTCACTACAACACAGGTTTTGGATACAACACTGATCATTGTTACACCCCAATTAATCATTTAGGCTAGTTCTGCTATATGTCTATACAATTTAATTGCACAGCTAATCAGCACCTGTTTTCACTACATGGATAGTGAAATCCCTTGTTTTGTTTAATCCTAATTTTCAAGCTTCTAACCTTTTTTTGTGTCTGTACAGGCCAGTTTGTGTAAGACGGTAAGACCTCTTCATAAAACCTCAAAGACCGTTTTTTTCGTGTCGCCACTCATATGTATCATTAAGCAGACAACTTACATCTTTAATTCTCTGTATAAAGTTGTCTATCTTGGTGCTCTGATCTGCGTTGGATTTTTTCAGGGACTCAACAGAGTTCTGTAACATAGCACACTCATCTGTCTTTTCTTCTAGCTTTGATTGTAGCTCCATTACTTTGGTCGACTGTAACAAATACCATGTATTACTAAAACTTTCATTGGTTATATGACATTTTTATGTTACTGTGAGCTAAGTTGGATTTCTTCGAAGACTCAACAGAGCTCTGTAGCACAGAACATTCTGTCTTTTCTTCCAGCTTTGATTGTACCTCCATCACTTTAGTGGACTGTAACAAATAGCATGTGAGCCATCGCTCACCAACAATTTGGGTTTCCGCCCAGGTCCGACACTGACCTGTACTCTAGTGTCAGAGAGCGCTAGAAACTTAATATTTTGGATATAAGTAGCAGAGGAATGGTACTATCTGTGTAGCGAAAACAAAGGCGCTGATCAGCTGTGCAGTTACTGCACAGCTGATCTATGCCTTTGTTTTCGCATTGTTGGTTTTCTGGTTTGGCGGCTCATGTATTACTTACACTTTCATTGGTTATTAGAAATGGTTGTTACTACGACGACAGTTTGTTTTTTCTAACTACATGCATTTGACACAAATCTGTAATATATTGCTAATTTCTTACGGTGTCATTTCCTCTCTAAGCTTGGATTGTAGCTCCTTTAATTTTATCAACCACTATTACCACTATTAAATATAATAAGTCACGCTTGAGGACAAGGAATGACAAACTTCGAATCCTAGCGTGCCTGTGGGATGTCTCACTCTGATTCTTTATCATTAGTAGTAATGGATAGGCCATCAGACTTCTCTCTTTCATAATTAATGAACAGTAGAATGTAACTAACTAGCAGTTAGTTCCATCAAAATAGTACAACTTAGAGCAAGGACCTTTGTCAAGTAAACACCCGCCAAAACCCCCCACACACTGGGGACAGTTGGTTGGTAAAATCATGGCTGTTTTCCAAAACATTGGTAAAATAATGGTTGTTTTTCTCAACATTGGTAAAATAATGGCTGTTTTCCTCTACATTGGTAAAATAATGGCTGTTGTCCTCTACACTGGTAAAATTATGGCTATTTTCCTCGACATTCTGCTAAGTTAACACTACACTGTCCTCCATGCCTATAATTACCATGCCCCCTTTGCCTATATGACACAAAACCTGGCTATTTTTTCGGCACAGCCAGGACTGTACAAAAAGTCTAATACTGGCCAGGTTTCCTGCCCTGCCTATGGGCTAAGGGTCATGGTGCATTGTCTAAGAATTTGCATTTTAGAAAATCATGAAACTTTATATGATACTGACCTTTTCTCTTCTTAATGTCATCAGCTCCTTAGATTTGTCATTGACCTCTTTATTCAACCATTCTATCTGTTTAGACAGGTTCTCTTTCTCTTGCTCCAGTCTCTTAATCTGGTACTGTAATACAATGGAAATTATGTTTTTAATTCTTTTTATGTGATGTTTTCAGACAAATGAGCCGCCTCATGGGAAAACCAACAATCTGCATTGGCGAAAACAAAGACGCAGATCAGCTTTGCGGTAACCGCGAAGCTGATCAGCGCCTTTGTTTTCGCTACTCGGATAGTACAATTCCTCTTCTACTTAAATCTGAAATTTCAAGCTTCTAGCTCTTTTCTGTGACTGTATAGGCCGGTTTGTGTCGGACCTGTTCGGAAACCACATTGTTGTTTTTTCCACGAGACGGCTCAAATAAGAGCAGACCCAGATTAAACTGTCCCTTAGGCCACCAAAGGTAGTCTCATCAGACCTCAATGTTTCCCACTCAGCCACATTTTAAAGGGGCATGTCTTTCATACTGTTAAGCTTAGTCATTTCTTATTCTTATCTTGTACATGTAAAACTCTTATCACAACAAAATATTTCTTACATATACTGGACAAAATTAATAAAGTTAGGGATCAAACTTTCAACATGCAATTTCTAGAAGATTTTGAGCTGCTGGTAAAATGAAACATTTCTATCATCAAGATAATTCATTTTGTAAGCTTAGTAAACTTGAGGATCGAAACAGGCTTTAAATTAGACTACCCTTAAAATGAAAGTGGTATGAAATTCCCCTAGAGAATTGATGGTGTGTAAGTTTGTTCCTACAAAACTTTTAAAATGGCAAGAAATTTCCAATCTTTTTTGGCTGGCTGACTTAAGAAATGATGAAACTTGATGACTATCATGCAAATTCGTTAAGTTTTCATAAGTTGGCAACACTGAATTTTTTGTGGAATCAGTTTTCATGGACATTTTATCACTTTGTAGATTTTTAGGGTAGTGTGGTTTAAAGAACAACTGTGCTTAAGTCTTCAAAATTGGTGGCATATATGAACGTGAGGTAAAACTGCTAATCCACTATAGAAAAAACTGATTAATTATCAAATGGCCCAAATATTCATCCTTAAAAGTTTGATCCCTAACTTTTTTGACCAGTATATTGTCCATGTTTTGGAATTCTATGAGTCCCAAAACAAATATTTGTATGCTAAAAATATAACTGCCAACTATAAAGGGGAAATCTGTTGAATACAATAGATTTCAGTTTTTTTGCAATCAGCTTTTGCTTTACCTCTTTGTTGACTTCATTACTATGTATCTCATCCACCTTCGCCAACGCTTCACACTTGGCTGTGTTGGCTTCTGATAGCCTCTTAGACAAATCCTTGAGATCATCTGAGAAAAAAAGACAATTTACATATGCAAGCCAAAGACCCAGATCAGCTTTGCAGTGCTGGACCTTTTGTCGAACGTAGAGGGAAAATATAAATCCTGACAGCATGTTTCCTCATGCAGTGGTTTCTGACACACCATGACAAAACCTCAAGATCATCAAAAAGAGAAATTACTGGAAAATCAATTTTTTTCATGGCAAAAGCAAAAGCACCACAAATCAGCATCATTGTATTTCAGGGTTGCCACTAATTAAAATATTTTAAAATTTTCTAACATTTTCATAAGTTTGTCGGACTTTCCAGTTTTTTAAACCCTACTTCAACCTTTCAACACCAATGTCGGCTCACTGTAAGAAGCAATCAAACCTTTCATAAAAGAAGGCTTATTTTTCTTCATAGACATTTTAAACCTCTAGTCTATACTATTTGAGCCACCTCGTGGGAAAACCAACAATCTGCATAGGCGAAAACAAAGACGCAGATCAGCTTCGCGAAGCTGATCAGCGCCTTTGTTTTCGCTACTCAGAAAGTACAATTCCTCCTCTTCTTAACTGCAAAATTTCAAGCTTCTAGCTGTCTTCTGTGCTTGTACAGCTCGGTTTGTGTCAGACCTGTTCAGAAACCACATTGTTGGCTTTTCCCATGGTGGTACATTTTTTTCTTTTTCTGCTTACCATTCAGCCTGTCAATCTCACTGTTTCTTTTCTCCAGCAGAACCGCTAGCTCTCTTTTCTCTGACTCTAGATGGTCATTAGCTTTAGTCAGTCTCAGCTACAAAAACAAGAAAAAATAACAACATGGTATTGCTGTCTGCTTACAGATCTTTTCCTTACCATTCTTCACAGTAATTTGCAATGACTCAAACAAGAAGGAGAAATGAGCCATCAATATGGAAGTTGCCATGATTTGAGCCGCCTTGTGGGAAAACCAAAAATGTGGTTTTTGACCAGGCCTGACACAAACCAGGCTGTACAGTCACAGAAGCAAGCTAGAAGCTTGAAATTTTGGATTTAAGTAGAAGAGGAAATGTACTATCCGAGTAGCGAAAACAAAGGCACTGATCAGCTTCGCGGTTACCGCGAAGCTGATCTGCGTCTTTGTTTTCGCCTATGCAAATTGTTGGTTTTCCCAGTCAACATTGCCCATTCATGTTGGGATGGAGTCGCCACTTCCTCGGTATTTCAACAAGAGCAACAATATTAAAACAACAAAATTTTCCAAAAGAAATTTTCAATTTTTACAGCTGAAAAAACTCTGCATATTTTATGAGCATATTTTCGTAACAGTGCAGTACCTGAGTAGATAGATTTCCCTCCTGGGTGTCTTGTACATTCTTCAGTTTGGATAAGGCCTCTTCATATTTTGTCTCTGCAATTTAGGTAAAACAAAAATGAGCCGCCTTGTGAAAAAATCAACAATGTGTTTCCGAACAGGTTCTACACAAACCGAGCTGTACTAGCGCAGAAGATGGCTACAAGGATTTTTTTCGGGTGTCTCAGGGGCCGAAATAAGGCCCCATTCCCAATGGAAATTAGGTGACTTTTTTCCCAATCTGAAAGTCTTTGAAGTGCAACTTACAAAATTGACAAACTGGGTAAACTTGACAAAACTACATGTAGTAGACCCTGATATAAAGACAACTCTTATACATATACACTCACTGTAAATATCTGTTTTCTAGTCTATGTATTTTCATTTAGGTTTTTCATTCTGTATCTGTTTTGCTGCCCATTTTGTTGGCATTAAAATGAGTTACACAATCTTACCAAGTTCCTTCAATTGTTCTTTTAGTCGTTCATTTGACGAAGATTCTGCTTCTAATTTGGTATTACTGTCTATCAGCTGTTTCTCAATCTCAAAGTACTGTTGCTCTAAAAATAGATCAATGAGCAATGTCATGAGTAAGCCAGCTTTTGCATAGGTCAAAGCATATCTTTTGTGAAAATCTATAAAGTTTGTATCTTTGGGCTGAGTTGTGCTGAACCCGATTGTATTGCTGTTAACTTCAATTTCAGTGTAACAGGCTTCAGTTTTTTTTAGAACGTGAAAAGCAAGTAGATAAATAAGAAAAATGATATGATATGTCTGTTTTCAGTCTGCAGGCTTTCTCAGTCTTTGCAAAAAGTGCCAGCCTACTGGACAAAACCAGCGAAATTTCATTCTGTCCAGCAGCAAATTTCATTCTGTCAGATAAATGTCCAGAAAAATTTACTAAATTACAATGTTAGTATCAAGCCTGTCCTGCAAAATAAGCTTTTGTCCAGCACAAAATTGAAATCTGCCAGAAAGATTTCACAAAGACTGCTTTCTGTCTAGCCTAGACAAAGTTACTCACAGCAACCGGAGAATGGAATTTAGCATCTTTATTTATTTTTAAAGTAACACCAAAATGCAGAATTCCATATGTAATCTGTAGGACTTCAGAACTTAACTATTATCGACAAACATTTGAGCCGCCTCGTGGGAAAACCAACAATGTGGTTTCCGTACAGGTCTGACACAAACCGGACTGTACAAGCACAGAAGATGGCTAGAGACAGGAAATTTTGGATATAGAAAGTAGAGGAATTGTACTATCCGTGTAGCGAAAACAAAGGCGCCTTTGTAATCGGATATGCAGATTGTTGGTTTTCTCATGAGGCGGCTCATTTGTTAGTCTGGTCCCATATGTAGAGGCATACTTAATACCACCAGACCATTTAATTCTGGGTCATTTTTTATCACTTTTTACCAAGATTGTCATTTGGTAATAGGTTGAAAATATATGGCAACAAGCCAATATGTTGAAAATAGTGCTAAAAAAGCAAGCCTTTTCGAAAAAAAAAAAATGAATTTGTTATGCAAATGTGTCCCTCAACTGCCCATTGAGTCATTGACTATGAGTATGGCACACAGTAAGGTGGTAATTATGACACAATGTATCAAACATGATGGCCTGGATGGTAGGGTAAAAAACATCAAATTCCGAACAAACATGTAAAAACGGATGTTTCTACACACTCCATTTCGTTATAGTCTGTTTTCGTCACCCAGTCCCTTTATATTGCCCTTTTTCAGGTTCATTGTATAGATTATAATATCGGCGTACCATATTTCCAACAGTGAGACACATATAACATCACATGGGAATCAACTAATCAGACATATCTATCAAAATTTTCCCATTCTGCTCTACGAATGTTTACAGCTGGCAGGAAGTACGGTCGGAGCCAAAGGGAAAAACGGACACTTCAAGTCACACTTGAATCGTTTTAAAAATAAACACTGAAACATTTTACTTCTTCTCAAAATAACCTTCTTCTTAAATATCAATTCATAATAATAAGAAACTTTATTCAAATGTGGCCTTAAAGTACTGATTTCATTTGTTAATTAAAACAAAAGATTCAAGTGTCCATTTTTCCCCATCAGCTCAGTCAGGGAAACTTGTCCAATACCCCGAACTTGCTAAGATCGCTGTTTAGCGTGATGTTGTGGAAAATGGCAGGATTATGATCATAGAATTCCGCGACCTTGGTACTTTTCCAGCATTTTTGTGACCCTGTACAAAGGCAATCAGCCCATTACCAAAAGCGAACATTGAAGATTTATAAATTAACTTTAAAATTAATTCTACTGCCGCGTTTGAAAATCTATGGACGGTCTTGTTTATGGTAAGCATTTGAAGAAGTACAAGATCCTGCATTGCTTTGAAATTTCAGCCATTGCAAGCAGCAGATATCTGCGGTCAGTAACGATACAACAACATCGCAGAAAACAGCAATCTTGCAGATCGCGGTATTCAACGAGTTTCCCTGACTGAGCTCCGTCCATACTTCCCACCCACCTGTCCGATTTATCATGTTTGACCGTGCGTCACTTTGAGAACTAATCAAACATGCCTAAAATGTTCATCCAATGAAATGGCGTAAATTTAATTGAATGGAGTGTATCTTGTAGCTTAGTTTGACGGGTCAGCCATCAAAATGAAATTTTGATACTTAGAGATTATCACATGGGCATTTTGGTTATCGCCCGCAGTATCAACCCGAGACTCCATTATCAAGCCCGAGAGCTTTAGCTCGAGGGCTGATAATGGTCGAGGGTTGATACTAAGGGCGATGACCAAAATGCCCATGTTATAATCTGTTTATCACATCTTAAAATTCTTCTATTCAAGATTGTTATGAAAAAATCGTTGATTTCTCTGTAGAAAAAGAAAATGGCGTCGTTAAAATGTTGTAACGTCATTTCGCTTGAGGTCACATATTCCGTCGCGCGACGTCACATGCGGGCATGATAACCTATCTGCATTCAAAATGCATGATTTCCGCTTATCTGCCCGTCGTGCTGATAACCTGAGGGCGGGAAACACATTATCACATATGCAAACTTGGGGTTATCGCTGGAAATATATGTCTAAGTATGTGGTAACCGATTGTTTATCATTTTGAAATGAACCTTAGGTATGATACTTTCATTTTGACGGCTGACTAGTCAGACTACTACTAGTACTAGTAGCTGAGCCGGTCAGATTGGTGGGCTTGTGATAATGAACATCATTTATCTGCGGACATGACACAAGAGCATCCGAAATCTGATGTTTTTACCCTGACTGTCTTTTCTTGTGAAAGAATTGACTTAAGTTTAGTTTGAAAATAATCATCCAAATGTGTCTAAATATATAATAGCAAACACACATGTGTGTTTGCTTTAGGATAAACGTACGTAAGAAATTTAGAATAAAAAATCTACATACCTTACCGAACAAAACCGACGGTTAGGCAGCCATTAATGTTGGGCGCAGACATTTTTGTCGGCATGCGCAGACAATGTGTCGTTCAGATGTCGGGAAATTTGTACTTTCTTTTTTCGGCTGAACATTTTTCTTTGTCAAACATATTTCCATATATCCTATTTCAGATCATATTTGTTTCCAAAATGTTAAAATATAAGATAAATACACAATTTACAAATGCAGACGACGATGAAGATTGGTTTTTCGAAATTACACCGTTAAAATCCTCGTATTATAGCAAACCAGTCAACAAGGGAAAAAACAGCGTCTGCGAGGTGTACCTAAAGCAGGTAACCGGCGAAATTATCGAGACGTTTCGAACAGACGGAAATTACGCCGTGAATAGCGTGCCTGGTTATTTTTGGGGGACAATATTTGTGGTTTGAAGGAACAGAAGGAAAACATTTAAGGGAGCTACCTACCTAGGTCTACCTAAAAACCTAACTAGGTCTACCTAACTACCAAGGTCTACCTGCCTACCAAGGTCTACCTACCTAACTAGGTCTACCAACCTAGGTCTACCTACCTAGGTCTACTTTCCAAGGTCTACCTACCTAAGTCTACTAACCAAGGTTTATCTACCTGGGTCTACTTACCAAGGTTCCCTTTCCTAGGTTTACTTACCTATGTCTTAGTCTACCTATCTAGGTCTACCTTCCAAGGTCTACTTATCTAGGTCTACTTACCAAGGTCAAGTTACCAAGGTCTACATACCTAGGTTTACTTCCAATGTCTACATACCTAGGTCTACTTAACAAGGTTTATCTACCTAGGTCTACTTACCTTAGTCTATTGAACTAGGTCTACTTACCAAGGTCTCACTTCCGGGGTCTACTTACCAAGGTCTGTTTACCAAGGTCTACCTTCTATGGTCTACTTACCAAGTCTACTTACCAAGGTCTACCCACCTAGGTCGACTAACCAAAGTCTACCTACTAGGTCTATTAACCAATATCTACCTACCAAGGTCTACCTACCAAAACCTACATCTACTTCCAATGTCTACTAACCTATTTCTACCTACCAAGGTCTAACTATCTACGTCTGCTTACCAAGGTTTACTTACCTAGGTCTACCTACCTAGGTCTACTTACCAAGGTATACATACCTATCTATGTCTACTTACCAAAGTCTACTTACCTAGGTCTACCTACCTAGGTCTACTTCCCAAGGTCTACCTACTTAGGTCTACTTACCTGGGTCTACCTACTATGTCTACTTACCAAGGTCTATGTCCGGGGTCTACTTACCTAGGTATACGTACCAAGGTCTACTTACCAAGATCTACCTACCTAGGTAGGGAGGTCAGCGGTTTGACATTTTCCGATAATGCCTTCTGGCACAATGTAAAATGACAATTTTTCAAAGCATTAATTTTTTATATAAATGAAATCAAAATCAAAATAAAATGACACCAAATGAAAGTAAAATGTTTAAACTTACAAATAAGTTATTGAAATAATTTCAATTTATTGATTTTATGTATATTTTGGTCAGTGGAACATGACCCGTTTTTCGGAGACAAACATGGCCGCCATTGAATTTCACTTTGCTTAGTTCACAGGTGACTTAGATGATCATTTGTTATTTTACATTTGATTGGTTTTCTTTAAATATCTTGATGGGTATTTTTAGATAAAAGACCAATCTTTAACCTGATATGCAAATTTTTCATCCTGGCATTTTATTACAATAGATGCCATTGGATTGAAAATTGCCTATTTTTAGACATGGAAATTCCATATTTTGGAGTAAAAGAAGTGGACAGAAGTCATCCAAATAGTCAATGAATATTCAAACAATGACATCATGCTAAAATTTCTATTTTAAACCTAAGCGCACATGTCCCGCAAGAAGGTCAAAGACACCCATTGTCTCCATTCAAATACACTGTGGCGCATCAAAAATGCTGGGTACCAGCTGTGTAAACTGATCGATAAACTGGCAGAAATAGTCAGCTGATAGTAAATTTTAAAATTAAATAACTCAGTCATTTTTCAACGGATTTTCAAAATTCAAACTGCACATTGTTTCTAATGATCTTCTGCATCTACTGGTGAGCTTATTTTAATGACTTTTTGAAATTGTGGTAAATCACTGACCTCCCTAACCTAGGTTTACCTACAAGGTCTACTTACTCAGGTCTACTAAAATGGATAGCTGGATACACTTATTGACAAAAAAATCCCAGCATACGGTTTTCCGTGTGTGTTTGCAGATAAGGCAGCGTGCCTTTATTTCATATTAGATGAATACGAAAGTAATGTCAGCCAGCGAAAAATTTACCGGAGTTTACACAGACTTTCTCGTATTTGGCTTTCAATTCATCGGTTTGCGTTTGAAGGCTCTGTAGACGATTTTCTAGTTTTTCTTTTATGGTGTCGGAAAGAGCCTCAATTTCGGTCTCGTCTAAGATTTTAGACAAACCCATAGTCCCCGCCATTCGCGTTTTCAGTGACCGGAAATGTGATTTGGAAATACTTGTTTCATAAATTTTTTAAAACGTCGTCGATATTTTGGCTTACGCACAACAACAACAACAACCACATCATCTGTAGGGGTTTTCTCACCTGTTTGAGGACGGTGACATTATCCTCAGAATAGAAAGACTTTCCAGAAATCTGATCAAATCAGTGTTATAAACTTCACACTTAAAAACTGTCCATTTTACAGCCCCTTTCACTCGAGTTTGCCGTTTGAGCATTTGCAGTACACAAGAAGACCATGTGTTCTAAAGATCTGAGTTTCTTTTCATGTTGCCCAGAGGAATATACAGATTCATCTTTATCTTAGTGTTGTCCACAAAGGCATCTGGATCGATTGATATGCTGATTGTGACGGTTTCAAACTAAATGATCTTTAAAACGGCAAACTCAAGTGAATTTTTTATCGTACAATGTGGAATTTTGTCATGTAGATACCGATAGCTAGGTAACTGCTGAAATTGGTAAAATTCTGTTTTTGTCCCTATCCTATTTCAAATGTGTGTTCTTAATATGCATTGTATATGTTGTGCAAAGAATTTTGAAATAAAAATGTGCTTTAACCAAACAATCACAGTGTTTTTATCAGAAGAGGTGACATCATTACCTAAAGATATTATGCTGAATAGATTTTGAGAACACCTGGCACCTGGGACACTGTTTCAGTTCTAAAATAGAATATAAAAAAAGTTACATGATTTACACACAAACTTGACTGATCTAAATGCTAAACGGCAAACTCGAGTGAAAGGGGCTGTACGTAATATGGAGGATGGTGGCCAGGGATGTGACCTGTCAGAATTAATCTTATGTAAACCAAAATTTTTCCAGATAATCATTTAAATCATACGCCCTATCGACTTCGACATACCTACCCTTGATATAGGGGTGCTCCTCTGAAATATAGGAGGCTGATAATAATCAAAGAAGAAGGTAAACAAATTCGGGGCAACTCAACCGGCAAAGGCCTTCTGCCAAAAAAAAGGACACGGTGACTTGAAATTACTATTTATCTTTTTTTTCTGAAAATTTTTCAAGTTTTCGGTTAATGTATTTTCAAAGGATCATGACATTCCCTTCTCTTCCCATCCCCTTTCAACACTACTATATAGTACCAACCAGTCAGCACGTACTATCCAAACTACTACACACCTACATCTCTTTTTACCCCCCCCCCTCCCTACACTACCCTAACCTATCCTACCTTATCCTACCCTACACTACACTACACTACACTACACTACACTTCGATACCATACCCAACACAAACATCACCAACCACTCTGCCCTACACAACCCTAACATATCCTACCTTTATATATTAGTACTCCCTACATCAACAAACGCTGGAACAGGTTTGATTTGCCAATTACCTTGGACTTACTATCACTGATAACTTGGAATGGGGTCAACATGTTTCTGAAATTTCTTGTAAAGCAACCAAGACATTGGGTTTTCTTCGGCGCAATTTGGCTCTTGCACCTCGATATACAAAGGAAGTTGCATACAAAACATTGGTTCGTCCGCAGCTCGAGTATGCAGCTCCTATTTGGCATCCCTATAATGAAACCGAGACAAAAATGTGGAGAAAGTGCAGAACACAGCAGCCAAGTGGACCTACAGGCGATGGCGGAACAGGAGGAGCGTCGACGATATGTTGGCGCAGGGTGAAGTCCTCCTTAACTTTCTTTTACAAGATTCACTCCGGTACAGTGTCTCTTGATAAAAATAGATATCTGACCCCAGGGGCATCTCATGATTCACAATACACAAGAATTCTTTTTCCGTAGGACTATCACTGTATGGAATAGTCTTCCCTCTTCAGTGGTCTCATCAAAGACTGCTGAAGAATTCAAGGCTCTTCTTTAGATCAGGGGTTCAGAGGTATACGTTTTAGTAAGCTTCTGTTTAGCTTCTTGTAAATAGTTTTAATGGCATATCCCGAATGTTCTCCCCATCTTGCTAAATTCAAAATTTAGCACCCATCCCACACCTGAGATGATAATCAGAAATTGATCGACTCAGTATATGAAGATAGAGATAGATAGAAAGTAAAATTTTATTTAAAAGTCATGCTGGCTTTTTGTATCTCTACAGCGCTGTATTTAAATTTTGTGTAAAAATGTAACCTTAGTAAATGCACCATCTCTTAACTCATCCAAGATTCGTCTGAACACTGGCATGGGCATCCCAGCAAATTTGAAGCAAGATGCTACCAAGCAGGTTCCAACACCAGAGTGGGAACAAATCGAAAAGAACCGGAAGAAGTCTGAGGCTTGCTATGGTGTCGAGTACAGGTAAAATACAGATAAAATGCAGAGTGTTTTTTATTATTATTTAAATTCCTTTTAGATCTAATAGAAAATCACGAACAGACCATCTTCGCAAGCCAACGGTAATAAGTCCTCTAAGGAACGAAGTGGACTTAGTGCCATTGGCTGGTGAAGATGGATCTGGACATACTAATTTAGGTGAGAAACTAGATGGGACACGGAGTCTATGGATGTTCGCTGCCAATGAAAAAGTATTCAAACTTTTTTTCTAACCCCTCTTTTATGATTCAAACATGAAAACAAAATAAATATAGGGAAGTGTGCAATTAAGCTACACGCCCGTGAATGAGACCTCTAAACACGATGTATTAAAATTAGGAAAATTAATATGATTTTAAATTCTTTCATATTTACCTGTCCTGAACAACCAATCATCAAGAATGCTTTCAAAAGCCCCTTTCGCTCGAGTTTGCCGTTTGAACATTTGCTTTACACAAGAAGATCATGTGTTCTGAATATCCGAGTTTCTTTTCATGTTGTCCACCAAGACATCTGGCTTGATTGATTTGAGTGACTGTTTCAAACTAAATGACCTTTAAAATGGCAAACTCAAGTGAAATTTTATCTTACTATGTGGAATTTTGGCTATGTAGATACCGATAGGTAACTGCTAAAATTAATACAATTCTGCTTTTGTCCCTATCCTATTTCAAATGTGTGTTCTTAATATGCATTGTGTGTGCTGTGCAAAGAATTTTTTTAAATGCTGACTAGATTTTAAGAACACCTGGCACCTGGGACACGGTTTCAGTTCTAAAATAGAATAAAAAGTTACCTGATTTACACACAAATTTGATTGCCCTAAATGCTCAAACGGCAAACTCGAGTGAAAGGGGCTGTATTTACGTAACGCGGACTATTTTGGACCAAAGCATACAAAAAGTTGAACCTTGAAGTGGATGGCAATTTATTTTTTCATTTTATATTTTATATTTTATTTTTTCAGGGTGGACATTTCACAAAATACATTTTATACGCCAGTATTTTACCCTGGTGCACTCCTAGAATGATGTTATTGTCATAGTTATATAGGAAATTTCACAACCTTTCGAGTGATATATAATATGTGTGGGTTATTAGTAGAGGAACAGTTTACTGCCCAGTCAAAAGGCTAAAATTGGGCCATTTTTGAGTGTTATAAAGTTTCACTTCAAATTTTCTATTATTTTACAAGGCACCAGCTATTATAATTTCATCTTTAGCCATTAAATTTATGTCAGAAATTCAAAATGAATACCAAAACTCTTATCTGAGGTGACAAATACATTGGTACTTGCCTTTGTATAAATTTCCAAGAGCTTTTCTTAAAAGTAGCCCTTTGTTATACATTTTGGCTTTTTTAATACCCCCAAATCAGGAGCTTCCAAACTTAATAAACTGCAAAATATAAAATCACAAATGCCATATTACGAGATATTTAACAAAATAAAAACCGAAAGTTCCAAAATGTTAGCAGCGAACATCATCCTTAACCCAAGTTGCCAAGTTGTAGATGTGCCAAGCTGTAAAAGGTCCACAAGAGAGCTTATACCCTGCGCGAGCAAACGATGCAGTCTCTCAAATATGCAATATAATTTGGGGTTGAAGTACAGTCTCCTTAACTGGCTTTCTCACATCTAGCACATCATCTGAAATGGAAATCACACACTTGGTTTCGTGCGGCATTAGATGCAGATGAAAACTAAGATGTCAATAAACTGTATGTGAAATGGTCCACAATTTCCTGGTAAGACCGAACCTTTAGACAAGATAAGTATAAATTATGAGCTAAGCTACGTATATGTCCTTGCCGGAAGTTTTGTCAGACCAGAGGGCTGGCTGTTTGGACCTCGGTTTCGGCCACAGGCACTCTGTCTCTTGTCTTTGTATATTCTGATATATTCGAATATATAGGTTATGTAAATACTCATAATTAAGTTAGACGTTTTGACGTTAAAGTAGAACTCATTTGTTTTTATGTGTGTATACTGTTTATGTCTTTACCAACGATAGTCTCTTGCAATTCTATATAAGGTTAGAATGGGTTGATAGAGTTAATATTGTTTTATGTTTATAGTTGTATGTATATTGTGTATCAACATGAGACTCAAATGAACTACTGAACTGAATTAAATTGAACAGGACGTTCCCCTCGGTGTTCCGTGATACCTCTCCACATGGAGTGGAGCGAGGTGACGAAATGTAACGGAGTGCGGGTTACCGCACATTGTGTGTAAAAGGATTGATGGTACCTTAGCGGTGTTAACGGATTTCGCGCACTGACAGAGTGGGCAAGTTTAGCGCGAGCTGCTCGCTGGAAGTCAATAACTTAAGATCTAACGGTTTAGTTACAAATACAGAACTGGTATTAACATTATAATCGTATAACAATTATTACAGTTATTAGTGGATGGTGGACATTGAAACAAAGAATTACAAAATTGACTTTTTTTTTTTCTAAAAGGATTACAATGTCCAGTAGCCATATCCCTCCTGTACAGAACAGTAATAGAATCTCTAGGTAAGGACACTGGCAGCCACAACTTCAACGTTTACATGTAGTTCAGTCCGAATTGTTTAATTAATAATTTACCTGTAACATGTACGCAAATGATAATTTTAACTGAATTGTTAGGACACTCTTTAAAGAATCAAATAACTGTGCATTATGAAATGTAAACTACGGTTTATTAAGCTGGACTAACATCTGTGCCGCTTTTTGTGATGGTATGCACAAACAAGTATGGCTTATTAGACCGCAACGGAAGATAATAGCATAAACTAAGAGAAACGAACGTGTTGAGGGCTTGAGGTGAGTACTATTTCGGTCTTTCTAGCCGACACCAGTTCTCGTATGTCCACACAGTGCTAAGTGCATCTGGTCTGACAGGCCCCTGGACTTGTTTATTGCATGTTTAAAGTTTAAAGTAAATTAACCAGTTCTGAGACAGATTGATCACATTCTATACTGACTCTGTGAGAGATAAGGCATGGAGGAACTCAATTCAGACAATGTAACATAGACACAAATCTTAAACAAGAACTTCCTGAAACCATTCGCAGGTCTATCAAGTAAATTAGTAAAAGCAACACAGGGGGAATCAGTGATCGTGAATTTAGCGACATGAATAAACTGACAAAGAAGAACAAGAAGACGATCAAGTGGGCATAATGTTCAATTACAGAGCATTAAAATAAAATGCCAGTAAATTGGAATGTCGACAGTAACTTATCTTTTCACAGTACTTGTATTTGAAAATTTACGGAACAGCCAGTGGTTAAGATAAAACAGATTACAAACGAGAAAGTAATGCTTACTGATGTTCGCTTAAGGTATTTGATATCAGTTTAAGAATTCAGGTCACTTAAATTTCATTCATTAAAACTATTACGAACAAAAGGTCCGTATGTACGCTAGACACTATCAGTTGATATTAGCATTTACTCGACAAATATGACTTAGCTTGCGACATCAGTCTGTCATAATAACCTGAACTTCTTTTGTTTCGCGCTATCATTTTCTCATTTAGCCTATCTTTTCATTCAAGACGAATAAATGCGGAATTTTGTAAAAATATTTTGAAAATAAGAGATAAGAAAAATTTTATTATAGTGACATGTGTATGAAATACAGAAAAATGAAAATAAAGTGTTTAACACCCGGCCACATTTGGCCAATATAACACTTATCACATAAAATATTAACAAAAATAATTGGATGTCTGACCTAGGTTAAGCCGTGAGTACTGGTTAAAATATTCTACATTCTATCTGAACCAACAGAAGAGAAAATACCATAGCATTTAGTTATGGAAACTTCGCTGGTCAATATAATTTGACACTATAAAGTTTATGTTTCAGGAAAATATTCGTCAAAGGACAGGGAATAATGCAGCCAATTACAGAGGCAAGCAATGACATAACAGAAAATATAGATATAGCATCACCGGCAGGTACGTGTCTTGACTGCTTATAGAATCTTGCTGCGATAGAAAATTTAATACCAGATAATTTCAGATTTTTTGTTTGAAAATGCAAAGCCATTTGAAAATGATTGTGTTATTGTCCTAGAACAATATATAGTGATTAGCCTTTGTAACATGTGCCACCCATACGTTTACCCCTTTGGCAAAATATACATGTACGATGGCGAGGATCGTCCGGAGTCTCATTAGACTAGTTCTTATTGATTTTCGTTTTCTTTCTTCATCATGAAAACATGTCCGTGTAATGTATACCCCCTAAAACCCCACTTTTATATAGTAAACGTGGGGTATGCAGGGGTATATATATTTTTCATATTTTTGCTCCAAAACATAGATTGTGGGTACTCGTTAGAACCGCGTCGGCGAGGCGGTTCTAACGTGTACCCACAATCTATGTTTTGAGCAAAAACAAGAAAAAAAATATCAAACTTTTTCAGCTGAAAATGTTCAATTTTTAAAGCTAAAAAAATCTCTGTTTATTGCATGGGCAAGTTTTCGTAATGTTCTTTTCACTTGTAGAAATCGTATCATTACTAGGAAAGTGTGATCAAGAAATTTTTGATGGATTCAAAGACTTTAAGGTAAATATTGAGCTTTAAACTCGCGACACTGGAGTGAATTTTTTAGAAATTCTATGCAAGTACTGTTGTGCAAGCATATCCAACATGATGCTGTTAATTCATTATTTGTTAGTTTGACTGAATCATTACAAGTACTTTTTTTCTTATTTTTTTATCACATTCTATACAAAGATTTACACAACAACATATTGATATACATATAAATATAGTACGAGTAAGTGTGTAAGAGTTACAAGTAAACGCTGAATAGATATGCTTCGTATGTATGGGTTCGACATTTTGTAATTAATAAATTACTTAATTTCCTGTTGCAGCCATTATTCCATGAAGAAACTTTGCAAACTATCTCCGAAATATCTCGACATGTCACAGAAGTACTAAAGGTAAAACTGAAATTCATATTTGGATCTCTTTTTACTTGTGATCCGCAACAGCGAATTTGTTTGAAAATTGACAGGGCACAGGCACTGACAGAAAAAGCAATGGTAAATCAGATTGTTGGTGCATGTTTATCAAAGCATATCGTTTGTACAAAAAAACGGCATAATTTAAATGTTTAACTCATTTAAGCCTGGCGTCCCTTTTATGGGACATAGGCAAACAGAATAGACCCAGATGTGACGCCGCAGAATGCGGCGTCCCATCCGCGGCTATTCTGTTTGCTTGAGAATTTTCATCGAAAAATTGAATAAAAAGGGCCTGTTACAGGGTATGGGAAATTAACATGGGAGTTTGCCCACGCATAGAATTTTATGAAATTGTGTGCATTAATTGTCTTGGTTATGACTTCTATAATAATGGTGTATTCCCTTGTAAATGCAATTTCATTGGCTAATTATGACATAATATATGACGTCACTACCATAGCTGTGGGTACCCCACTTTAAACATTTCTATAGTGACCAATGACTCATGAAGTAAATGTTGAAATCTTTGCAGAATTAAAGTAGTCATTGGTAAGTTTGCTGATGCTATAAATGACTGTGTTAGTATCAAGAGAGGAGTTCTTTTTTTCGAGTAGTGAGTTTCGAGTAACAAAAGCGAGTTTTGAGTTAGAAAAGTGAGTTTCGAGTCAAAAAAGTGAGTTTCGAGTCAAAAAAGTGAGTTTCGAGTTAAAAAAGTGAGTTTCGAGTTTCGAGTTAAAAAAGCGAGTTTCGAGTTAAAAAAGCGAGTTTCGAGTTAAAAAAGTGAGTTTCGAGTTAAAAAGTGAGTTTCGAGTTAAAAAAAGTGAGTTTCGAGTTAAAAAGTGAGTTTCGAGTTAAAAAAGTGAGTTTCGAGTTAAAAAGTGAGTTTCGAGTTAAAAAAAGTGAGTTTCGAGTTCAAAAGTGGCTTATTTAAAAAAAAAAATCCAAAAACTGGTTTAAGTAATATTTATTCTCAAATTTCATTACGTAGCATTGAAAAAAGGTCCACTTCTCGCAACCATACACACGCACACATCTGGGGCTTTTCTGTTTGCTGAAAGAAAATGTCATTGAAAAATTAAATAAAACATAAAAATCAAAACCGATTCCCTCAAAATGACAGTGGACTTACCCAAATGATAACGATGGGAAAGTCCATTCACCATAAACTGGTTAATGGATTTCGCTTAATATAAGTAGCCCTTCTGTTTTGAGTAAATAATCGTTAATAAACTATCATCCTTGACCGACATCAATGTACATAATAAAGCCAATTTGAAGTATGAAAGTTTCCAAATATGCGTGAAAATTTGCATTGATTAATTGCTATCCATCAGCTTATAATATCCATAATTGTATTTATAGATACCCATAAATCAAACTGATTTAATGATATGAATAAGTCAAATTATGGATATTCATAAATCGTATTATGGATGTCCATAAGTCAAATTTTGGATTTCCAAAATTCAGGCTGATTGTTGGATATCCAAAATTTGATTTATGGATATCCTAAATTTCCGTAATTCAGCTTGATTAAGTGATTTTGAATTATGGATATCCTAAAATGATGAATAAATAGTAAAACGGCACCCTATAGAAACTGAATTTTTTGACTCGAAACTCGAAAATTTTAACTCGAAACTCGAAAATTTGAACTCGAAACTCGAAAATAGTAACTCGAAACTCGAAAATTTTGACTCGAAACTCGAACATTTTAACTCGAAACTCGAAAATGTTGACTCGAAACTCGAAATTTGTAACTCGAAACTCGAAAATAGTAACTCGAAACTCGAAAATTTTGACTCGAAACTCGAAAATTTTAACTCGAAACTCGAAAATTTTGACTCGAAACTCGAAAATTGTGACTCGAAACTCGAAAATTTTGACTCGAAACTCGAAAATTTTGACTCGAAACTCGAAAATTTTAACTTGAAACTCGAAATTTTTGACTCGAAACTCGAAAATTGTAACTCAAAACTCGAAAATTTTGACTCGAAACTCGAAAATTTTAACTTGAAAAATAGAAAAATGGCAATAGATGATCTCTTGCAGAGGAGTTTGATGATCTCTTAGCTAACCAATCGAAGAAATACTATTTAATTCGGATGACTTTCGCGGAAAACAATCATCGTGAGTTTATTGATTGACTTAATCCGGTTTTTTGATGATGGTACGTGACAGATATCATGTTTCTGACATGATTTTACTTCGACCTTGGGGACATAAAACTGATGTTATATTTATGCAAATCGCATGTAACCGAGAAATTTTTATGTGTGTCATTGATGTGCTGACGCAATGTTTAAAAACGCCCTTTTCAGCTGAGCCGAAGTTACAGTATACACATGCTCCGGCGTCCATCTCAAACACATCAGGCAAACATGTCCATGCAATTTATGCCCCCTTAAACCCCACTTTTATTATAATGCAAAACTGGCGTATGCATGGGTACATCAGGAAAACAAGTCCGTGTAAAGTATACCCCCTCAAGCCCCACTTTTACATAGTAAAACTGGGGTATGCAGGGGTATACCTATTTTTCTTATTTTTGGTCCAAAACATAGATTGTGGGTACTCATTAGAACCGCCTCGCCGAGGCGGTTCTAACGTGTATCCACAACCTACGTTTTGAGCAAAAATATCAAGATTTTTCTGAAAAATCTTCATTTTTTACAACTGAAAAAAATCTCTGTGTATTGCATGGGCAAAGTTTCGTAATGTACCTATTTTTCTTATTTTTGCTCCAAAGCATAGATTGCGGGTACTCGTTAGAACCGACTCAGCGAGGTGGTTCTATAGTGTATCCACATTCTATGTTTTGAGCAAAATTAGAAAAATATGAAATTTATTCAGCTGAAAATTTTCAATTTTTAAAGCCTATTGCATGAACACGTTTTCGTAATGATCTTCTTCTCTAAAACCGCTTGGCCAATCAAAGCCAAACTTTATTTGAAGCATCGTTAGGAAGGAGGAATGAAAGTTTGCATAAATGGTCAAGGTCGCATGGCCAAGATGACCCATCATGGCTATAAATAGCAAATTCCTTTAAAAAATATTCTAAGGCCTATGATTTTGAAACTTGCATTGAAGCATCAGTGAATTGAGCTCTACAATTTTTTTTTATGAATTATGACCCTGTAGTGACCTTGACCTTTCACGGCAAGGTCAACTTAGGATGCCTATGCATTTGAATGGGTAAAAGTGGGAAAATGTCATTTAATGGCAGGAAACTTGCTTGAAATGAGCAAATGGACAGAAGATTTATGCTTATGTAAAAAATATCCCACGGTGGTTGTCTGCCAAGTTTATTGGTATATATCCCAGATCTCAGGTGAGCGTTAACAGGACAATTGGTCCTCTGGTTGGTATAATCCTTGCATTGTTTGTTGTCACCTCCCCATGACCGACTGAAACCCGTTTTAACTTTTTTTAGTTAACGGAACCAATCTGACATTTGCCACGACATCAGAATCAGAATATAGTATATTGGTGAAACGTCAACCTGACAATACCACACCAGGGGGATGGGGCTTGGCCGGAGGCGATTAGTCCCGAGCTCTCAGGGTATCAGTTTAGTTTACCCCGCCATTTTTTCCACCAGACCTGTTATCGATTACTTTCAAAGTTAATCACTAACGATTACAATTCTATTGCAACTGGACCACCTATCGGGTTATATGAGATGAACCTTGACCTATCACGTGATACCTCAGAACCAAAATTTTCCTTACGCGTGAATACTTGCTGACATTTTTAGAGTTAAATTTTCATAAAAAATTTGTATTTGGACTTTGATTTTATCGATGAAATTATTTTCATAGTGGACTTGGATAATGTTGTGAGCTTTTTGTGACATTAATGTGACGAGATTTTTGTTCAACGTACTCAATAACTTTGTTAAAGTTGTTGATCTTTTGTTGCTGCAGAGGCTGGCAACATGGCGACCGCTGATTTTCCAGTAGGGAAAGATCAGACAGTCGTTTCTGATGGACTTGTTGTGGGTGACATGAGCACAGTAGGTGCCATGCCCACTGTGACATCGGAACTTTACCACGTTCCTTCTGACAAAGTCGTTTTCTTGGTAGCGAATTCGGGAAACGAACTTTCCTTTGTTTCGAGTTCTGAAACAGTGACGTCATAGGCAGACATTGCATTACAGTCACGGTTCGCTGGCGCGCACTCCTCAAGTATCAACCACGTGGGCTCGCCGGGACTATTTGCGACGCCGGCTATGGAACAAATTCATACGCCGCGTCCAGTTAATGAGCAACTTCAAATGTTTCGATCTACCCTAGAAATGCAGGTGTTGGAGACAAGAAATATGTTAACACAGCAACAGGTTGCGTTGAATTCATTAGCTGATACATTGAAAGCGATGCAGGACGATCTCAAGTCGCGAAATGAAGTGCGACCTTCTACCGGAAGTAGTGAAAATACCGGAAATGTAAACAAGTCGAAACCGAAGTAGATCGATTTGCAACGTACATCAGCGATTCTGAGTCTGATTCTTGCAGCGATGATGGGCCAGAGGATGAGGATGATGCGCAGGACGAAACACAGGATGAGCCACCTTCGAAACGGTCAAAACGGGACGGTTCTGAAACTGGACACGTTCATAATGGTGAAAGTAAGGTGTCCAAGCTCAAGAGTTTGTTTAATGACAATGTTGATCAAGGACCAAAGGTTGATGAAAACTTGGCCGAGACTGTGAATAAGGGCATTAGCAGCAATTTCAATATCAAGACTGCAATAGAATTTGGGGACAATTTCAAATCACCAGAGAATTGTGAATTTCTTAGAGTCCCAAAACTAAATGAAGAACTCTACTTTGAGGATTCTATTGCCAACCAATATAAAAAAGAACGACAGCATTCTTCAAAAAACTCAACAACTACTGACTAAGGGTATGATCCCCTTAATTCAGTTAATGGACAAAGCCCTAAAAAATGAGGCTGACTTATTTGCTTCATCACGAAACCGTAAATGTAGTAAATATGCTTCATTTAAATCTGACTGTCGAGCATTTGCTGTAAATGCATTTTCATTGGTTTGGAGTGACTATTTCGCATATATTTTCTGTCCTTTTAGTATCCTAGGAGCTGTGTTGCAGAAAGTTCTACAGGACCAGGCAGAAGCAGTGATCATCGCCCCATTCTTCGCGACGCAGCCCTGGTTTCCACGTCTTCTGAGTCTGGTGTGTGCCCAATCATTCATCCTGCCACCAGTGTCGGAGATACTCTTTCTACAGGGACAGAAGAATGTGCTTCATCCGTTACAGAAGATGACACTGGGAGTTTTTCGGATCTCCGGCAATGTTTGCAAAGTGCAGGCATTCCAGAAGACACTGCCTCAATCATTTTGTCATCCTGGCGAAGTAATACGCAAAAACAATATGGGACGTATATTAAGAAATGGAGTAAGTTTTGTTATCGGGAAAAGATTGATAAGTTTCAGCCATCTATAAATGATGTTTTAAAATTTTTGACGCAATTACATGGATCAGGACTAGGGTATAGTGCTTTGAATACGGCAAAATCCGCTTTATCTAGTTTTCTGAGTATTGCCAATTCGAGTATTCAGTTAGGCTCTCATGTTTTAATCAAGAGATTTATGAAAGGTGTTTTTGAGATTAAACCTAGTTTACCTCGTTACAATTGTACTTGGAATACTGACTGTGTGTTAAAATATTTGAAGTCTTTATCGCCCTTGGAAGGGTTATCATTGTTACAATTAACCAGAAAGTTAGTGACTCTTTTTGCTTTAACAACTGGGCAACGAGCCCAGACTTTACATGTATTTGATATTAGAAATATTGAGGTTTCTGCTACATGTTTAAAGATAAGAATTTGAGATCTCTTAAAGCAATCTACTCCAACTAATCATTTATCTGAGTTGTTTATATCAGAATATGTTTTAGATAAAGATTTGTGTGTATTGAAGACATATTTACATTATCTTAGCCGGACAGATAAACTCAGACAAGATTCTCGGCTATTCATAAAGACTCAGAAACCTTATAGTTGGGTTTCCAAATCAACTTTATCACACTGGATTAAAGACACTCTTGCTGAGGCAGGTATAGATATGACATGTTTCAGTGCACATAGTACTCGATCGGCTTCGTGCAGTGCAGCCAAGAAGGCTAACGTGCCTATAAACACAATTTTAAAAACTGCTGGATGGAAACAGGACAGTGAGTTCAGGAGATTTTATAATAGGCCTGTTTCTAATAATGATACATTTAGTATGAGCATCCTTAATTCACTGTCATGATTCTTTAAATGTTGCTTAATGGTTAGAAATGATAATGTTTCTTTTGTAACTTGTAATTCATGATTATTTCCCTTGTATCATGTGGATAGCTATGCTACACATGATTTTAAATATATGAAATTATAGCTAAACATTGTTAGTTATTTTCGAATGGAAGTTTTCTTTGAGAAAATTTTTCATTCTCGAAATGCTGATCTGGACTCTGAATTCTCATATAACCCGATAGGTGGTCCAGTTGCAATAGAATTATACAATTAAACGAGACTTACCTTAAGGTGAAGTTTGATTGTAATTCTGTTGCAACTGGACCACAGGGTTATGTGCCCTCCCACCCTTCCCATTATAATTGCCTCCAGATCAGCATTCCAGGTCCAGCTCTTAAGTCTGAGGTATCACGTGATAGGTCAAGGTTCATCTCACATAACCCTGTGGTCCAGTTGCAACAGAATTACAATCAAACTTCACCTTAAGGTAAGTCTCGTTTAATTGTATAATTAATTTCAATCTTACGATTAACAATTACGATTAAAAATATTTTTTCCTGAGTTTAATCGATTACAATAACAATTGATTTGCAAATATAATCGAATAATCAATCGATTAGTTTTGCATTTATAATCTAGCCAGTCTTGAATTAAGCAGTTATGATTTAACTGTATATGGTATTATATTGGCATATAAGAATCATCTAGGTGTATTGGGCACTTTATCTTAAGATTGATTGATCAAAATTACTGCAACACTCTAATCAATTGGCATTTTTTTTTTATCTAATTTGGAGTTGTTACCCAAATTATAAACACACACACACAGCATCGTGAGATCTAAAATTATGTTTTGACATCACTGAATTTGGTAATATCACTCTCTGTCATGGCCTCTCTACAGATAGGGGGAGATCGATTCCCTTAATCTTTTGTTTATTGTCACCAACTTGTTCCAGGGTGTTTTGACAACACAACCCATATGACACCTGTTTATTAGTTAATCTGTAAAGGTGTGACCAGGTAAGAATGGGTTTGAACTTTTGCAATAGGTTTCAAAGCCTATTTAGAATGAGGTCAATTCTATGTTTATAAGCATGGTCACTGAGGTCAAAGAAGAAGTGTTTGAAGATTTTTCTTTTCAGTTCAGAAAAATCATAACACGTTACAGACGTATAGGTTATAACTTGAATGTTATGCGACAGTCTGCATGCTTAGTTTTTAACCCAATCATGGTTGATAACTATGCTGCCTTCTTTAATTGCACGCCGGTGGGTCGGTCGTCAGACTCTATGATGGCCCCGACTTAAAGCTATTCATTTTAGTTGGTTGGGGCTGGAGCTTCTTGTCTGTTGCTTGGCCCACCGGGGTCCAACTGGTGTTTTTCTTTTGCTCCGGAGTTAGTAGGTTATTCGGCGCCCAGGGATCTCCATCGTTGGGCAGCTTACTCAATCTGTGAGTCCTTGTTTTTGATTCATCAGGATGTTTGTCATAATTTATTTGTTTGTTCTTGATGATTCATTGACTAGTTAGAGATTCACCACGAGGACCGAAGAACTTATTAAATGTTATGAACCACTGCAGAAGCTGAGGGTGAGGTTAGGATCCTGTAAAACCGGTTTAAGCCCGCCAGTAACTTTGTGTTACTGATCGTTCCAAGGCGATACTTCTGTGGTGGTTCTTTTTGTTTTATGTCTTGGTGTTTAAAATTTTTTGTGCTGTTGGCGCCTTATGTATGTTTTCAATTAAGTTAAGGTAACTGAGTGGCCACCTATTGGGAAAATAGCTGCTCATTTGGCTTACGATATGTTTCATGGTATAAGTGCCTGATTGTTAGTTTGGTTTTTTTCCCACCTCGGTTTTTGGAGTGGGAATCTCTTTCTGATTGCGCCTTTTCCTGGTCTTTGCCTACTTGTACCTCTTTGTAAGAAGGGTCCTGAAATGATTTGAAAAATGTCAGAGAGAATTTCGATAAAAATAAGAGCTGTCGCAGGACAGCGTGCTCGACTGCTTCTGGCCTTTGTCAAACATAAGGTCAAACCCGACCAGTAACTCAAAGCATTATGCTCATACATCTTTTTGCCTTGATGCAATAAGGCAAGATCACTGAACTATGAAAGTTTACTATAACTACCTAAGATTTAGAGGTCTCACTCATATTGTTCATATACCACTTGAGTGCCAAGACACAATGCAAAATCACTGAACCGAGAAATAAGGTCACACTGACCTATAAGGTCTAGTGATACTTACTCATAATGTGAAAGAAATATGATCATATACCCATTTAGTGTTGAGATATAATGCAAAATCACTGAACCATGAAATTAGGTCATAGTGACCTATAAGCATGTTTGGGTTAAAGGTCTGGTCATACTCATTCATAATCAGAAAGAAGTATGAAAAAATACAAACTGGGTGTCGAGAAATAAGGCAAAATCACTGAACCATGAAATTAGGTCACAGTGACCCAGGAATACTTTACGGTCAAAGGTCTTGTCATACTCATACATATCGTGCAAGAAGTATGTCCATATAGCAATTGAGTGCCGAGATATAAAGGAAAATCACTGAACTGTGAAATTAGGTCACAGTGACCTAGGACTACTTTAGGGTCAAAGGTCTTGTCATACGCAAACATAGTGTGAAAGAAGTATGTTCATAAACCACTTGAGTGCTGAGATATAAGGCAAAGTCACTGAACCGTGAAATTAGGTCACAGTGACCTATAAGTATATTGGGGTCAAAGGTCTGGTCATACTCACTCATAATCTGAAAAAGTATGAAAATATACTAATTGAGTGTCAAGATATAAGGCAAAATCACTGAACCGTGAAATTAGGTCACAGTGACCTAGGACTACTTCAGGGTCAAAGGTCTTGTCATACGCAAACATAGTGTGAAAGAAGTTTGTTCATAAACCATTTGAGTACCGAGATATAAGGCAAAATCACTGAACCGTGAAATTAGGTCACAGTGACCTATAAGTATATTGGGGTCAAAGGTCTGGTCATACTCACTCATAATCTGAAAGAAGTAAGAAAATATACTAATTGAGTGTCAAGATATAAGACAAAATCACTGAACCATGGAAAGTAGTTCAAACGACCCTTACCGTCATGACACACAAGTCAGTGTCACAAAGTCAAAAGATTAATGACCAACCATCTTCCTAAGTTGTTTCTATTAAGAAATAAAAAGAAAAAAAATTCGGGGAGTTCTAGATTTTGACCTCTAGCCACGCCCCCCTCACTCCGACCCAGAGGTCCGATGTCATGGAATCTAAAGTGTATGAAGTATGAATGCTTTATGATAAGTTGTTGTCAAGATATGGACTCCTTGTAAAAGTTACACAGCAGTACATCTATTTTTACAGTGTTCTAGTTTTTAACCTCCAGCCCCACCCCCAGGCATGGACCCAGAGATCCGATGCCATGAAATGAAACTCAACCCTACAGGGTACCTATGGTCCGCGTATGAAAGCCCTCTGATAAAAAGTTTTCAAGATATAGACTTCTAGAATACTATATCACAGAAAAGCCATTATTATTAATGGTGTTCTAGATTTTAACCTCTAGCCCCACCCCCTGGCATGGACGCAGGGATCTGATGCCATGGAATGAAAGCCGACCCTACAGGGTGTCAATGGCCCAAGTATCAATGCTTTCTGATGAGTGGTTGTCAAGATATGGACTTCTAGAAAACTTTAACACAAGAATTGCCACTTTTGAAGGTGTTCTAGATTTTAACCTCCAGCCCCACCCCCTGGCCTGGACCCAGGGGCCAGATGCCATGGAATGAAAGCTAACCCTACAGGGTATCTATGGTCCAAGTATGAATGCTTTCTGATGAGTGGTTGTCAAGATATGGACTTCTAGAAAACTTTAAGTGTGACGCGCACGGGAACGGGAACGCACACGGGAACGGGAACGTGGACGACCGGGGTGACTGCAATAGCTCTATGCACTTCGTGCAGTCGAGCTAAAAACCCAAAGAGGACAAGAAAATATATAATAATGTTAAATTGTTGACCAGTATGCATGAATAACTTTATTATGTGCCCATGTCATTGAAACCATAATCTGTTCCATATAACTGACGAATTTATTACATCAATAAAGAAAATGCTTTTTTGACATTAAGAGTTAGAAGCCAAAAATAATGACAAAAAATAATGACAAATGTACACAGTCTGATCTGTTACTGTATCAGAATTCCCATTTGATATATCAACAATTCTTGAAAGTCAAATAATTCCTGTTGTGAACATAATATTAGATATAAATTTATTTTGCTTTTTTCTTTTACTCTTTTTTTTCAGAAAAAGAATTTTCAGCACATCTTGAAATATAATCAGAATTTATTCATAAAATCAATCACGATTACAGGCATTTTTGAAAAGTATTCGAATAAGATTAATTTCAATCGTAAAATCTACGATTACAGAATAATGTTTGATTGAAAAAAATTTCAATCGAATAAAAGTAATCATGATTAATGATTAAGATTAACCCAGGTCTGTTGTCCACCCTGTCATTGTTGTTACGGACATTGTCAATGACGCTACGGTTTCCTTCAAAAGTGTTAATATACACAAGAACTGTATTGTCTTAAGAGATGATAACCCTCTTGGGTGTGATTTTGAATATGAGAGTTACCTAAGGATGGCATGTATTGGATTAGTTAGCTGTAATCATTTGTCTACACTGCTGATAAATAAAAAGTGTGTAAAAAGACTACAATTTGATCAAATTTTTCATTTTTATTTAGTTTTAGCAGCCATCTTGGATTCCATATTTTATATTTCACAATGATATAAATCTCATTTTATATGTGTGCAACGTTTACACAATATGATACAAATATGACATAACTGGACTATATTGGGTCAGAAAACACAAGAATTTGCACTACAGGCGTTTAGTACTGTGTGGTTGAAATAGATGGCAGCCATCTTGAACTAATTTTATTGCTAAAGGGTGACAAGGTGATGTCAGTTGTGTTCATTTGTTGCATATTCATCCTCTACACCACTTATAATGTTCAAAAACATGAAAAAGAATGAAAGTTGGTGGAAAATTCAACTTTTTTAAATTTAGGCGGCCATCTTGGATGCCATTTTTGTTTTACACTCACAAAAGACCATTGAGAGTATGACTCTTTCACAAAATGATACATCTGTAACAATTATTGATAAAATATGCTCAGAAAAGTTTGGATTTTGCACTATACAGGTATTGTACTTTGAAGTTTTAACAGATGATAACCCTATTGGACGCCATCTTGAATTATGAGAGTTGCCCAAGGATGACAAAGTGGCATCAAGTGGATTCTTGTTTCTGAAGGTGTTGGCTGTCCTAATCAGTCAAAACATTTTCTATACACCGCAAATCCAGGTCCACCCCCGAATCTGCCAGACTATAATGGATTTTGCTTAATATAAGTAGCCCTTCTGTTTTCGTTAAAAAATCGTTAATCCTTCACCGACATCAATACATAATAAAGCCAATTTGAAGTATGAAAGTTTCCAACGATGCGTGAAGATTTGCATTGATTAGTTGCTATCCATA
Organism: Rugalucina vietnamica; assembly: GCA_964017185.1. Lineage (NCBI taxonomy): Eukaryota > Metazoa > Mollusca > Bivalvia > Lucinida > Lucinidae > Rugalucina > Rugalucina vietnamica. The sequence continues at coordinate 19,344,175 of OZ024873.1, forward strand.
ATTCAATTTATATCCATAACTGTATTTATAGATACTCATTAATCAAGCTGATTTAATGATATGAATAAGTCAAATTATGGATAATTCATAAATCGTATTCTGGATGTCCATAAGTCCAAAATTGAGGCTGATTTGTTGGATATCCAAAAATGGATTTATGGATATCCATAAATTTCCTTAATTCAGCTTGATTAAGTGATATTGAATTATGGATATCCTAAATTGGTGAATAAATAGTAAAACGGGCCCATAGAATCTGACTTTTTAACTCGAAACTCGAAAATTTTAACTCGAAAATTGTAACTCGAAAATTTTGACTCGAAAATTTTGACTCGAAAATTTTAACTCGAAAATTGTAACTCGAAACTCGAAAATTTTAACTCGAAACTAGAAAATTTTGACTCGAAACTCGAAAATTTTAACTCGAAACTAGAAAATTTTAACTCGAAACTAGAAAATTGTAACTCGAAACTCGAAAATTTTGACTCGAAAAATAGAAAAATGGCGATAGATGATCTCTTGCAGAGGAGTTAGATGATCTCTATGCTAACCAATCGAAGAAATACTGACATGTACTTTCGGTTGACAATCATCGAAGATTGGGTTTATTGATTGACTAACATCCGGTTTTTTGATGTTGGTACGTGACATATATCATGTTTCTGACATGATTTGAATTCGACCTTGGGGACATAAAACTGATGTAATATTTATGCAAATCACATGTAACCTTGATATTTTTATGTGTGTCATTGACGTGCTGACGCAATGTTAAAAAACGCGCTTTTTACAATCAATTTCTGTGCACCACGACGATTCATATTGCGTCAATCCAAAATATTTTGAACCAAGGTCAGTGAGCGTGTTTTCCGAAAATGATACACTTTTAAAAAGGAAAGGTCATTATACAGAGCTGTGTCATGCGAAAAGACGTTGATTTTCCAATAATCGTTTTTGACTGGACAGTTTATCTCATTCAGTCACAATGTTCTATAATAAATCTACCCTATAACTGATCTGTATCTAATTGATTGCCTCTAAGTTTATGATAATGATGTAAATCAAGAAAAAACATTGATAAAGTCATTGATATAATTTCCTTTTCTCTGGACATGACCATTTACTGCACTTGTGTTCGACTTCAATCAGAAAGAATTTGTTTGATGTGTATTTTTGACTTCCGCATTAGTACAATTTGATCTCGTGACCTAAAATATTTCATTGACAGGTCTAGTTTTCTCATGTTTGCATCACCGCTTTCGTCGTGCCTTTGTGAAATCGATTGTAGCTCACCTGAGCCGAAGTTACAGTATACACATGCTCCGGCGTCCGTCCGTCGTCCACAATTTCAAACATCTTCTCTAAAACCGCTTGGCCAATCAAAGCCAAACTTTATTTGAAGCATCGTTAGGAAGGAGGAATGAAAGTTTGTATGAATGGTCAAGGTCGTATGACCAAGATGACCCATCATGGCTATAAATAACAAATTCCTTTAAAAATCTTCTAAGGCCTATGATTTTGAAACTTGCCTTGAAGCATCAGTGAATGGAGCTCTGCAATTTTTTTTTCATAAATTATGACCCTGTGGTGACCTTGACCTTTCACGGCAAGGTCAACTTAGGATGCCTACGCATTTGAATGGGTAAAACTGGGAATATGTCATTTAATGGCAGGAAACTTGCTTGAAGTGAGCAAATGGACAGAAGATTTATGTTTATGTAAAAAAATTACCCCACGGTGGTTGTCTGCCAAGTTTATTGGTATATATCCCAGATCTCAGGTGAGCATTTACAGGACCATTGGTCCTCTGGTTGGTATAATCCTTGCTTTGTTTGTTGTCGCCTCCTCGTGACCGACTGAAATCCGTTATAACTTTTTTTAGTTAACGGAACCAATCTGACATTTGTCACGACATCAGAATTAGAATAGTTTATTGGCGAAACGTCAACCTGACAATACCACACCAGGAGGATGGGGTTTGACCGGAGGGGATTAGTCCCGAGCTCTCACAAGAGAAGTAAATTTAGACACACAATCATCCGAAATTTCAGCAGAGGAGATCAGAGAATCAGGGAGTTCATTCCAATATTTAATACATTACGTAAACTTGCCCATGCAATATGATATTTTTCAGCAGCAAAAATTGAAAGTTTCATTGGAAAACTTGATATTTTTAGTATTTTTGCTCAAAACATTGATTGTGGGTACACGTTAAAACAGCCTCGCCGAGGCGGTTCTAACGAGTACCCACAATCTATGTTTTGGATCAAAAACTTAAGAAAAATAGGTATACCCCTGCATACCCCAGTTTTGCTATATAAAAGTGGGGTGTAAGGGGGTATATATTGTATGGACATGTTTTCCCGATGAGTCTGGAGGAAAAAGCTATGCAAATAGGCATTTGTACTTGCTGAGGGTATATGAAATGCCAAGGAGTGCTGATTCCTAAACAGCCTGTTTTTTGGGGATAAGGTCATCCGTGGGTACGGACTTAGAAAGTTTGTGTTTAAGTTTTTGGTTAAAGTTTTTATAAGTCTATATATCTCTTGGTCCTGTTGATGGATAAAGTAGATACTTTGCATGTTGGTAGAATTGGTCCGAAGTTTTATGCAGTACGTCATGACCAACCCTGGGTGACCTTGAGGTCAAGGTCATGGACTTAGAAATTTTGTGTTAAAGTTTTTGGTTTTTTATTCCGATAGTCCGAGGGCCCAATAGTCCTAGGGCCCGTTAATCCGAGGGCCCGATAGTCCGAGGGTTGTGAAGCCAAATGATTTTCAATTAAATGTATCCCACCCTTTTCATTTTCTGTCTTACAGCTGCAATTTGGTATGTTTTACAACACGTGACCTGGCGTGGCTTCATATAAAGTATTTGATATACGTTGCAAATTTATAATCGTTTGCCTCAGATTTAAGTAACCCCAATCGCAGCAGACTTGTAAATGACCAAAATGACCTAAAATAAAAAACAACACCATGGTATGTCCCACAAACTTGCATACATACTACCCATCTTGAAAAATCATTGTTTATGTTTAAACACGGTACACCGATAGCCAGGACCAGAAGAGCCGTAATATATAAGGCAAAAATGTATACATATATATCTGGCTCTTTGTTGTATTCCTTTAGGGAAACGCCCAAAAGTAAACAGAAGTCAATTGCAGTCCTGTATTGGAACACAGTAAATCAGAAATGTCTAAATTGGCAGTTGTCTGTTTCTATTTGATACGATCAAAAATGACTACTTGGAGACTCAGCATCACAGAAACATTGTAACCAATTAATCACTCATATAGGGACACTTAATATGAAACAAATTTGGAGAATAACAACAATTAAAACTTTCAACAGTTACTAAACCTGCAAGAGCTGTCAAAACTAGCTGCCAACACTTAATTTCTTTCACGATAATATCTGATTCCACCATGTAAAAGCTGTTTTCGTGCACAAAAACAAAAATAAGCTGACTTTTGATAAAAAATAATTTGAGAATGTGATCAAGAACTTCGTCACTGTATGGGAGACATCCTGCATGTCTGGGGTCAGATCGAGGCTGCAATAAAACCAGATCTTACTTTCTTCTTAGGGCCTCAGTTTCCGTATCAGAAGGTTTATGTTTAATATTCTAAAGAATTCTGTTATTTATGAAAATGGACCTATAAAATGGTGACCATTTGACTATTTCAATTTAACAATTAGTCAAGTCAAAGAAGATGTGGCTAAATTCTTACTAAAAAAAACAATATTAATAATAATAATAGCAGCTCTGTCATACATTCACGTATCAGCGGCTCAGCTCTGTCATACATTCATGTATCAGCGGCGCATCGCTCGCGTATCTGTGAGAATTTCGAAAAGCCGAGGTCTGAAGCGTATTTTGTTCGAAGTATATACCACGTACGTGTGACGTTCCTGCTACTCGCTTTGTTAACTCTAAACTCGCTTTTTAACACGAAACTCATTTTTTTTATATTTTAACTCGAAACTCACTTTTCAAACTCGAAACTCATTTTTCTAACTCGAAACTCACTTTTCTAACTCGAAACTCGCTATTTTAACTCGAAACTCACTTTTTTTAACTCGAAACTCGATTATTTTAACTCGAAACTCACTTTTTTAACTCGAAACTCACTTTTTTAACTCGAAACTCACTTTTTTAACTCGAAACTCACTTTTCTAACTCGAAACTCACTTTTTTAACTCGAAACTCACTTTTTTAACTCGAAACTCACTTTTTTAACTCGAAACTCACTTTTCTTACCAGAAACTCGCTTTTCTTACTCGAAACTCACTCCCTACCAATAGTGACACACGTATCAAGATAGTTGCAGAGCAGTCATTTTTATGTACATGTAACCCCAATTTTCACCTGCTTATTTTAAAAGAGGTAGAATTTGAATTAAAAATTTTCTGTGTTCCAGTCTTTGTCAAGACACCATTTTAATATAAAAACTGCCCACATATGTTAGGAATATATTCGTGAAATTTCACGAAAATCAAGGACCGGTAACATGGTGTTTTGTTACATTAATTACACGTGACCCTCATTCATCAAAATGTGAACTTGTCCATTAATAATTACAAAGTACTTAAATATATGATTTATGACTGGAGGACTTTTCCTGTAGGCTTATTATAAGCAAATTATATTATTATAGCATGCTTTTAATGAAACCCAACAAACAGACCTTATACCCTGTTACATAAGTTACCATTTGGACAGACATAAAAGAATTTAAAGATTTCAATAAAGTTTTGTGTTTTAAACATCACATTAGTATAACTGTAGGGTTTAAAATAAAATATTATTGATCTTCCTGAATTCAGAAGTTGTCTCTGAATAACTTTTCAATGTTACATATGTTACATAAATACAAAGATGTACTGTGAACAGATTTCATATGATACTATCGTTATGAGTTGATTTTTTTCTTCTTATGTACATGTAACTAGTTAATACACATGCTAAATCACGGAGTTGTTCAGCTGCATTCATCTTATCCTTATTTAATTAGCATGATACAAAATCACAAATTAAGAAATTACATTTCCTAGAAAATCGCAATACATGCACCATGATATTAATCTCAAGAAAAGATTATAAGCTCAATATTTAATCTGTTTTTTGACAGTTATTCATCATTCAATGTTTTATTTTGATGCAAACCCTATCTCAGTACTTTTGCAGGATTGTGTAACCGATAAGAACATGTAATATGCAAGATTAAGGTTTGTATTTTTATGAAAGGAAAATCTTTGTCTATAAGATGTTTGTCATGATATGACAGAACGTAATTTACTAAATTTATTTTTACAAGAAAATACTAACTTAAATAATTAGTTTTGAAGGATGTAATGTATGTAACATACAATATACGTTTAAAAGGCTGAATAATACCCATATGAATGTGAATATAGGAAGTGGACTTGCCTTAACGATGAAGCATACTTCATAACTAGCCTAAAGGCATACATTTTATAGGAGATTTTGGTTTGATGTTTATTTTGCAAGCATTTATGTGGGTAACATATGTAATGCGGTGATGTTGCATTTGACTGAAGGCTAAATGTTTAAAATACTCATGACTTTACAGAATTTATTGTCTGTTTTAATCTCATGTAAAGATCAAAATTAGATCGTATGTTGAAAATCAAAGTTTTAAAATTTGAGTACAGTAAAGATATACAAGGTACTCTAGCTTTCCCTCTAAAAAGCTTAAAACATGGAATCGGTATGTTAAAGTTATATACAGTGAACATTTATCTATATTTCCACTTGTTTCGTTTTACAATAAAATATTATTGGTCCCAGAGTAAGAAATATTAATATCAGATTCAGTTAATCACTAGAACATTCCACATGGATCTCCCTGTCTCACTCCTATATGAGAAGCATTAAAGCAAAGTTAAACATCCTCTATCATTTCCTCATTAGAATAATTTAGGGCATTTAGAATTAGTTCAACTGAAAGCAAACTTTAAGCCATTTGGTCACACTGCTATTTTAAAATTACTTTATATCGTTCTAAACCTAAAGAAAACAGTCAAGTGTGGAAGACCATCACGAATAACATCTTTTTGGCAAAAGAAATGTCTAGGAGCTGCTGCAATTAGAACCACCGTTCCACCTAAATTTTCATATGGAAAACAAGCAAAATAACAAATAATTACTTGCACAAAGAGAAAGTACAGTTTGCCAAGAGAATGGCTATTTCCCAACAGGTGGCCGCTCAGTTACATGATCGTTGCTAAATGTATGCCATTCAGGATTGTCTTAGCACAATGTGTGTCAGAAATGTGTATTACGATCATAATCCAAAACCTTTTTGTGATGTTTTGGAGCAATTTCAACATTTTGTTAAAATTATGAAAAGTGACCTACATGTATACAATGTAAAAAATGACAATGTTACCGGTTTTAGATCATTATGAAATTTTGCTCAAATCAAGAGGATATATATGGCATGTTTTTATGCAAACATGATATCTTGACAAAGACTTGAACATATTAATCTTTGAAGTTGAATTTGGTAATTTTTGTAAATTTTAGAGAAAAAATCGAGAAATTTTATAATTATTTTATCAGGAAATCAATATAATACTTCCGTAAAATTATTTTACTGTATAAGTATAATGCCTGGGATGTCCTCGAGCCAATCCACATGACAAATCTTAGAAAATAATAAAACTTAAGATTTAGGACACACAAATATGGGGGCAGGTATCATGTCATTGTGGGAGTGAGCCAGGGTTGCCTCCTGAGTCCTATAATTAATTCTTTAATTCAATATATACATTTTCACAGCTCATATATGATGATCTACCTATGTGTAAAATTTAAAGAAAATTCATGCGTGGGCACATTTGTAACACCCCCTTTAAAAAATCACTCCTGACTCTCCTAAAACTGAAAGTGGACTCAACCAATTGATAATGATGGGAGAATCCATTCGTCAAATATGGGTTAAGCCAGTACACCACTTTTAGTATAATCATACAAGATTTATCATACAATTTTCGTTTTAAGCAATTTTCTTAATTGAAGCGCATATCGGTGTGCAATTACACTACTTTGCTGATATTCATTGTAGAATGTTATCCCATCTACCTTCTGAATTTCAGAATCCATCAGATGGCGCTGTAGTCTTCAGTGGCTGTGGGACGTCCGGACGGTTGGGCTTCATAACGTCGGTAATGGAATAGTTTTCTGCTAAAACAAATAACTACTTTTGACAGGTTCTTTGCACACTCTTTGCTATTGAAACTTTACCTAATGTTGTGTTTCGTGGCTGCATTGCGTAGTAGGTATTGAGCGGCAGTGCATGAATGGTGTAGAATAATGCATTTAATTTACTAAAATGCACATATGTATGTATTAACTCTATTTTGTCATTAATTTCAGAGAACTTTCAATATTTATCAAGAACAGAACGGGGAGCAACCAGTGTATCAGTACCTTATAGCGGGAGATGATAAGTAAAAATAAAACTTCTAATAATATACTATGAAAGTTTGTTTTTTTCTAAACCAAATGTCCCGATGGTAGATTGCCCATTGTAGTATTCGTCCAGTGTACAGACCTGATGGCAATAGCTTATCTTGATTTTTATTCAAGTAACCGGTGATCTTCTCAGTCTGTTTTTCCTGATAGGAGCAAGTTCTTACACCAAGCTTAAGGTAGAAACAAATGGTGTGAGGAGACATTTATCGGTCAGTTGAAGAACTTGCTTTGCATGTGTAGCGCAGTTTAGGTATAATCGTTGAACAATGTCTATAATTGCTATTTCAGAGCATTGTTTACGTCACAAGAAGCGATTGAAGATGATCCAATAGAAGGCGCAGCTGCACTGAAAAAGGTACTTGTAAACTAGTATCTGCCACCTATGTTAGTAAGCTAGTAAGACTTGACCTTAATCGTCAAGCATTTTCTGTATTTTTTTCACCTAGCTCAAGAAAACACGAACATAATCATTTGAAGCATCTTAATGATTAATAAAATATAAAAATTTTGAGAAGGTTTTAACGATTGTTCAAAAGAAAATAACTGAACTTTAGTTGCAGCTGTGTGGATTTAAGAAATAAACTTTCTTATCAGTTTAGCTGTACTGTTGAACAGTTATGACAATCTCTATTTGAGGACAGACTCTTTTTTTGTTATATGTCTCAATACAACCAAAATGTAATGCCAACCCGATTTTGTTTTCAGCTCTGTGAAGGCAAACGAAAAGTTGTATACATCGGAATAACATGTGGACTGTCAGCACCCTATGTAGCGGGTCAGCTAGACTATTGTATGGCCAATTTGGATGTCTTCACCCCAGTTGTTATGGGATTCAATCCCACGCATCTAGCAAGGTATGATTTTACTGATAAATCATTTCTTTTTTGTCTATCGGTCTTGTGAAAAGACTTTAAAATGACCAAATCTTCTAAAATATAACAACGGCTGTCTACAACATACATTTAAACGTACTTACATTGTTTGGTTACACTGATGTTCTTGTACTTTCAGGAATTTACACATTGAAAAATGGGACAAAACATTTTTGCAAGGTAAGTTTCCTTATTTTAAGAAGCATTTGTCATGGCCATAATAAACAACCAAACTCCATACGAAGTGGACTTGTTTTTCTTCTGAGCAAGCACGCCATCTTCCATTACTAATCCTGTCAGGCCTGCAATAATCCTGGGTAAGTAGAGATCCAGCATAGTTTTTCTGCTGATAAAATTACACTTATTCCTGTTACAGTTATCGAAAGGCTAGAAGAATGTCACAGTCAAGGAAAAGGTTTTATTCTTAATCCCATTGTTGGTGTAAGTATAAATGCGGGTACTTTCTTCATTTAGTGGGTTTAGGTGTAAAATATTTGTATATGAGCCACCTCGTGGGAAAACCAACAATGTGGTTTCCGACCAGGTCCGACACAAACTGGCCTGTACAGTCACAGAAAAGAGCTAGAATCTTGAAACTTTGGATTTAAGTAGAAGAGGAACTGTACTATCCGAGTAGCGAAAACAAAGGTGCTGATCAGCTTCGCGGTTACCGCGAAGCTGATCTGCGCCTTTGTTTTCGCCTATGTAGATTGTTGGTTTTCCCATGGGGCGGCTCATATGTTTTATTGTATTTGTTTATGCCGGTTCTGTATTTGACGTACGTGTACGCGTATTTTATAGTATTTTTCAATAAAATATCCAGAAATATAATTTAAAAATACACATTCTCGGTTAACATACATGTATTCTTTCGCTTTATTGTTCTCATCAGTTCTTGTACATAAAAGTTTAATGGATGTTTTTGTGTCCATTATCACACAACTTGTACATATAAATTGCAAACATCGCTGTTTCCTCAAGGCTGGTCAACGTTTCAGCCGTCTAGTGGCCATTTTCAAGATGGCATGCACTAGATGGATATCAGTTTGATGGACCCTGGAAAACAATATTTTTGCGATAACTGGATCCTTTTTCAATTTGTATCAACAACGTTTGGTACTCATTAATATCACAGAAGAATTTTCATCAGGAAAACATGTCCGTGCAATGAATACCCCCTTGAACCCCACTTTTATATGACAAAACTGGGGTATGCAGGGGTATAACTGTTTTTCTTATTTTTGCTCCAAAACATAGATTGTCGAGGCGGTTCTAACGTGTACCCACAATCTATGTTTTGAGCAAAAATAAGAAAAATGTCAAAAATTTTTAGCTGAAAATTTTCAATTTTTAGGAAAATTTTTAAAGGCCAAAAGATCTATGTATATTGCATGGGCAAGTTTTCGTAAAGTGCAATTTTATATAGCCAGAACCAATTACTGGGTCCAGTCGCATGAAGAGTGGGACTGCCACCAAGATATTACTGGAAGCCATTCTAGTCAATGCTCACCATGCCATGAGACAGACAAGCAGCCAGTGGTGAGTAAACAATGGCTGGTTTATTCAAACAAATTGTCCAAATTAAGTATGTCTAGGAAACGCGTTGTAGTTGTAAAGTATATATTTATTTGAAATGTTTTAAAAAGTAGCTTTTCTTTGTACAGTTATACAGTTACCGTCTCTATTCAACTGACAAAATCATCTGACTTCTAACAAATGGGCAACTTAACACCAAAATAAATGTGTTTCTGAAAATAGAACACTTATTATTTACCTAATGATGCGGTTGATTTCACGTTTCATTGTCTGAAGAAAGCACATTTACAATGGTTTCCGTTTATTTTTGTTACATGCTCCTAATTGCATTTCTCATACCGTGTCTAGGAATATATCCGACCATTTGCAGTGTTATCGAGAAGTCTGTCAGTCAGTGTACAGACAGACGGACAAAATAAAGGCTGTTGTGGACCTTGCTGGACAATGGTACGTAGGATATTGAACAGCATAATTCTTATAAAATAATTGACTACATAGATACAAGGCCCATGGTGTGCAACAATAAAACATTGTAGCCATTTAATATCTTGGATTAATATCTTTAATATACAATAGTTGACTAAGACTACTTTCTTTACTTGGTCAGTGTTGATTTTAATAGAGAACTAGAATCATATCTAAGGAACAATATCATTTGATTCCTTCCATAGCAGTATTTAAAGGGAAAGTTCGCCTTATAATTGTACTCTAAAACCCAATCATCTGTTCTACAGTAGAAAATGAAAATATAACAGATCCTTTAAGAGCAGTGAGCATATTAATGAGAAAGGGGATGGGCCATACCGCGGTTTCGGCTACACAAGCCTCTTCAGTGACCCTATAGATTTGTCAACATGGGCCAAAGAGAGTTATTGTATAAATTATGCACTTTCAACAGGATAGTCGATCCAAATGGAGCCAAATATAAAGTACGTATGTAGTTCTATAGAATGTGTGTGTGTACTTTTCAATACCTAGTTTTAATGTTTCAGTCTCCGATCGGGAGGTCATATCTACTACATAGGCAGAGATAACCTTGCTCTGTTGGGATTGATAGATGCCTCAGAGTGCCCACCAACTTATGGAGCTAGTAAGCAATTTATATCTTTTTGCATTTTTTGTAGCTTGTAACACTTTAAAGTCATTCTTTATCATTTATCTTTTAAAATTTCTATATGATGGCCGATGTGCCCCTGCTATAGTCAGAAAATCATATAATCACATTTTACTCGCCTTTGAGTTAATAAATACGTAAAACTCTGTTGTGTGTAAAGTTACTTCCCCTTTAAAATGCGATTGACAGAATTGCATGTACTGCCGTTTGTTATGACTGCAATTTTCGTTTAGCTCTAGATGATGTACGAGGGTTTGTTGAGGGTGGATATGCAACATTGAAGAATACGGAGAAGGATATATCAAATTTGGTAAAGATACATGTATATTCACTCAAGTTTATTGTTCAACTTTCTATTTATTTATTTATTTATTTATTTATACGATATTTAAAGAGGGTACACAATTAGCCAAAGGCTAGTCTACCTTATGGCCCTCTAAACATATTCATGCAAACAATATATATATAAAAAACATATATACAATATTTACAAAATATAAATTGTTACAAGCTATGTAGGCTTCAGATATAAAAGATGGTCTGAATAAAATAAAATATGCCTCAAGAATAAAATACCACGTAGGGCATATAAAACTCACATTACAAAGCATTTTAAAATTGTTAAAATCCATTCTGAGTTGATCTTTAGTTAAATATGATATAAAACGTTTAAAATAATGGCTTAACGTTACTTTTAAAAACATTAAGAGATTCAGAGTTGCGAACTGTCTGAGGCAACGAGTTCCATAATCTTGGAGCTGAGCAAGAGAATGAACCTTTATATAATTTTGTGTGCGAGTAAGGCACATACAACTCGCCAGATTCACTTGATCGTAGGTGACGAGAATGCGTCTGTGACATTGGTGTAAGAAGCTCAGCAATATAATCTGGAGTCATGTCATTGAGGGCTTTGTACGTTAGAACAGCGTTGTTGTATTTAATTCTGCCTTCTATCGACATCCAGCCTAGTTCCTGAAACATTGAAGCTGATGGGGTATCGAAGTCACATTTGAGAATAATACGCGCTGCTCGTTTTTGAAGTTTTGCTAATCTTTCGATGTTTGCGGTAGATGCTGATCCCCAAGTAACGGAGCCATAATCAAGAAGTGGAAGAATGTAACTTTGATAAAATTGTTTTTGAACATGTATTGGGACATATTCTGACAACTGTCGTAGTAATGATATTTTCGATGAGACGGTTTTACAAAGATATTCGATGTGAGTTGTCCAGCTTAGGTTTTCGTCAATGTAAACGCCTAGCAATTTTTGATTAGATACATTTTTAATGCTTACATCTCCAGCTTTAATATCTAAAATATGAGAGCCATCAAGACGTTGTTTTGTTCCTAAGGTCATACATGATGTTTTATTGTCGTGTACATGCATTTTGTTACCTTTAGCCCACTGTTTAGAATCATTAAAATCAGATTGAATATTATTTTGAATTTCGTTTTTATTGTTTCCATGTGTGTGAAAGGTGGCATCATCTGCATAGAGATCAGCTTTGTAATGTTTGAGGACTAACGGAAGGTCATTTATAAATAGCAAAAAGAGGGTGGGGCCGAGTATTGAGCCTTGTGGTACTCCAGATCGTACTTGGGCAAAGTTTGATAGCCCATTGTCACTAACTGTGGCTTGCTGGCGTAATTCAAGATAAGATTCGAACCATTTAATTGCGGTGGTACTAAATTTATATACTTGAAGCTTTCTGATTAAAATTTGGTGGTCTACAACATCGAACGCCTTACGAAAATCTATAAAAAGAGTCGCCTTTGTCCATGCATGCTTTCCATTGATCAATAAGTTTAACAAGAGCTGTTTGGCAACTGTGTTTTTGTCTGAATCCGGACTGACTTTCATGTAACAATTTAAACTTATTCAAATAGCCCATTAGGTGATGATTGACATGTTTCTCATATATTTTGGAGATTGTTGGTAAGATAGAAATTGGTCGATAGTTTGAGGGGTCGGATTTCGTTCCCCCTTTAAAGATTGGAAGTACTTTAGCTACTTTTAAGTGTGTCGGAAATTTCCCAGTTTTAATGCTTTTGTTAATTAGCAAAGTAATAGATGGGGCTAATATATCGGCAGCTAACTTAATGATTCTAGGACCCAATTCATCGACACCTGTAGCCTTTGACGAATCGAGCTTATTAATGTACGATAATACTTGGTCTGATGTAATAAGCGGTATGTGAAAAAATGTATTTTGCGCAAGTTTGCTGTTTGTAAAATGTTGCAATCTCCCCAGATCAAGATTGGATGCCTCATTTGGATTTTTATTCAGAATATCTGCAATAGATGTAAAGTAGTTATTAAGCTTGGATGCGACATTTTCTGAACCAGTAATTGTTTCGTTGTTTATGATCAGCTCTTCGGGGAGATTACTTGATGAGATCGTTTTGTTAGAACTTACAGATCTTAAATGTTGCCATAACAATTTTGAATCTTTGGAGTCAGAGATGGAATCCGAGAAGAACTTCCGCTTTGCTGCGCGTATCAGCTGACGTGTTTTGTTACGGTACCGTGTATAGTCTGACCATTTCTTTTGCCGTTTGCTATCATCTCGCAATCTCTGCATATGAGTGATTTCAGGTGAAAACCATTCCGGCAAGCGTTTATTTTTCACTCTTTTTGTTTTAAATGGAGCGTGGCTATCTAAATGCCTAATAATTAAATTGAACCAGATTGAGAAATCGTCGTCAACATAAGATGAATTTGCAGTAAAGGAAGTCAGCCCGTTTTGGAGATCGTTTAAGAATACAGATTCGTTAAATTGTTTAAAACAGCGGTACGTTGTAGTCGTGTGTTCGTTTTTAGAGAGTTTGCAATTTACTTTTCTTGTGAAACAAACTGGAAAATGGTCACTAATAGAAACATGAGATACAAAACATTCCGTTACATTTTCAGGATGGTTGGTGTATACATGGTCTATCAATGTAGCCGATGTTTCCGTGACTCGCGTTGGCTTAGACACTAGCTGTGACAGGTCGAAAAGTTGTATCATATTGAGCCATTTCGTATTTATACACTGGGAAATATAATCGATATTAAAATCGCCCATTAATATAATTTCAAGTCCAGTAGTCTGTGCAATAGACAGTTCATGTTCAAATTGGGATACCCATTCAGAGAGTGCCCTTGGAGGACGATACACAGTGCATACTAGAAATGATCTAGAATTTGGAAAGGTAAATTCTGACCAAAGCGTCTCAATTTTGGATACCTCAAATTCAGATCGGCGATTGCAATTTAATGAATCTTTATAATAAAGAACAAGACCGCCACCTGTTTTATTTAGAATTTCAGATCTGTCTTTACGCATAAAATTGAACCCCTGCATGTTGAGTTGGCAATCAGGAACAGAGCATTCAAGGAAAGTTTCGCAAATTCCCATAATATCTGGACCATTATCAGCTGCGAGATGTAAGCGTAGTTCATCTAGTTTTGGGACTAAATGCCTTATATTCAGGTTGCTAAAATGTAAACCTTTTGACGTAAATGTCAAATCCAGATTGCGCTCAGTTTCAGGAGACCGGCTGGATGTCATAGCATTAAAAGTTATAGAACTACTGTTGTCAAGCATCGCATCGTTATCCATTTCGACTGACGACATACTGGGATGATATAGGTTTAATTCTGTGCTGTCAGTCTCAGAAGTGGGCATTACATAATTTATTGGATTGGCATGCACATCTTGAATGATACTGTGTGTTTTATGCTTTATATGCCCCACAGCTTCCTAGTACGCATTACGACCTGTCATCCCTGCACGTCGACTGTTGAAATAACAATCGCAAGTGTTGTGATTACTCATTGAGCAAATATGGCAGAACTTTGGTGAACGCTGAGACCGTCTATCAGTAGGGGCAACATTTCTAGGCCCACGACTTCTAGGCCCCCTGCCTCGGGACTCTGCTTCAGAGGAAACGGTAGATCCGGCGACCTTACATAGACGATCAATGTTGTGTAGAAGTTTTCTTGTGCCACCAACATTTAGATGTACCTTGTCTCTGTGATAATATGATGTGGGTAATTCACCAGAAGCAAGTAGAAAGCTGTCATAATGATCGATGAAATCAACATGATTTTCATCGCACAACAATTTCAGTTGTCTATTGTAAGGCGCTAGATCTACAGTTTCTCTTGGCAGAAGACCAGATACGATAAGCCTACGATCGTCAGATGCCAGACTGTCCATAAGATCAATGTAATCGTCTTGGAAACTGTCAAGGTCTATGCCATTGTCTGCGTCATTTCCACCTACATGTAAAATAATTGTTGTACAGTTTTCTAGGTCATACTGTTTTAACTTGGAATTTAATGTTTGTATAGTTGCTCCAGGAAAAGATCGCACTGTCGTGTTTGGCTTAAGTTGTCTATTTTTAATACCCTTTAAGATCGAACTTCCAACCAAGAGAGTTGATTCTTTGATTTGTTTTCTTGTCTCGTTGGTCAAGTCAATTGTTTCTGACTCTTGTGTGTTTTCAACCGATGACTTTGGTTTTTTAAAGCGTTTTTGTTTATAATTTATATTCTATGAATTTAGGGTGTTTATACTGAGTTATCACCTCGGCTGATTTTCCATATGCTTACTTTGGCCAATCTTTCTTTGAAATGTGTAATTGCTTCCAAAGGAAAATTTAGTATGTGGCGATCAAACTAAATTGTTATTAATTTGCATGTATTACTCCAATGATGATCATTAAGTGCAACATTTACTCGACAAAATAACTGTACTTGACGTTAGCCGTATTTGACGTCGTAATTTTTTTGTGCTGTACTTTCTGTCCCGATTGGTATCTAAGTTAAGATTTTAAATCTAATTGTATCAATACCTTTGCCTTTCATTTTTACTTTGCAGGGTCGGCATTTCAGAATTTCCACAAAGGACTTTGAGAACGATGTTAAACTTTCTGACTGTGATACAGTAATAATCATAAACAAAGGTTTGTTCGTTCTCTTCTATGTTTTAAAATCATTTCTTTGCGAAAGGGAAAGTAGCGTATTCGTTCTGTAAATTAAGCACACCTGCTCCAATCAGCTTCTTGGTACGTACCATTATGATTTTGTTATGGAACACAATGGCAATAAGCACATCAAATATTATCTTTGCATCATAAATTATTTACTCAGATTTTAATGTTTTTTTGTTTTTTTTTGAATAAAAATAGTGTAATGTTTGTCTATTATTGCAGATCTCAAACCAGAATTACCAGAATGCGTACGCTCCTCAAAGTGTAGGAAAGTTCTACTAACCTTAGTCAGTGTAAGTCGTCTTTTTGCTCGAAATTATATTTGCCAATTCAGTTGATGTATGTGGAGTAAATCCACCAGGCATCATAGACGAGAACATGTAAACGTATTGTAAAGCAAATCAGCAATGACTGTTATCAGCAATGACAGTTTGTCTGTCTCACTAGAATCCGCTATGCGAACATAATCTTAACATTATCCCAGTTATAACATGATCTGATCACATTTTAAAGATTCTCATGTGCGTACGTGTACGTTTAATGTATCTGTGATTTTAGCTTCAAGATGTGTCCCAATTTGATACAGTCATCTACGTTGACACCAATGTTCAGCGCAGAGTTCAACGTACAGAGAAAACTTTGTTTTCATTACAAGAAACATTATTCCAAGAAATAGCAGTGAAGTGGTGCCTAAATGCAATCAGCACGGGTGCCCATGTACTGAAGGGAAAAGTCTACAAGAATATTATGATTGACGTCAAAGTCAGGTATATGACTTAGTTTATGTTTTGTGTTACTTAAAATAAAAGAAGCATAGTCCGTCGGATGTATATATTGTAACATAAATAAATGTACGTTTGTTTATTAACAAAATGCGAAAAACAATATAGGTGTGCTATATACACTTATGTTTCTGAATAAGTGAAGTGTAATTGAACCATCAACCACCCATTGAACTTGATCCTGGGATAGCCAATAATTGTACGAGGGATTTTCATAAATAACGTAAACTAACTTGATAACTTTAAAATGTGATAAAACATTGCAATAAGAATAATATCAGCATAAATCAGTATCAATTCGCCGTCATGTGGCAAAGTTTGGTGTAGATCCGATGAGTTTTAGGAAAGTTACAGGCTCCCAAAGACAGCTAGTACCATGACCGCGGGGCACGTCAACTGGGTAACGCGACGTCAGCTACGTCATTAGCGTTGAATGATGAAGAGCTGTTATTGGTGTGTTCATTTCTTCTCAAAGAAGTCACCATTATGCATCTTTGACATGTTTAAATGCTTCATCAACACTTTGTAGACAGCTTCTTTACTCATATCGAACCTTTCGGACAGGGCACGAACAGTCAATCGTCTCTCTTCATCAAGAGCGTCACAAATCGACGTCAACGTTTTCTCCGTGACGCTTGATTTCCGCCCTTGACCCGACCGTTCTTAAATCACACTCCACGCTCCTGAAACCTTTTATACCACTGAAAGACGATACAAGTCTTACTTCATCTTACTGTAATCATTTTGGTGTTTCCCCGGGATCTCGACTAAATTTGATTACTGCACGGTCTTCAAGGCGATCCATTGCCGCAAAAGCTGGATTTTTTGACGTTGGCTCCAAGGACTTTAAAAAGTTGTTTACTTCCGCATGCAGTTGCCAAATGATGTCATTTTTTCAGCTAACGTTGTAATGACGCTTGGTGTTATTCTGACTTAATTTCAAGCAAATGCGTTGATTATCAACAGTTTTACAAGCAAATAAATGCATACAAAGGAGGTAAAAAATCGGCGTGCCCCGGGTGATCGTTACCATGGTCAAATAAACAGCTCGTGTGCCTATAGTATCAACGTTATCACGCTTAAATTTGGTTCACTGATTAAACATGAATTCCAAAACAACATGATACATGTTTCATTACCATGCTTTGCTCAGTGAGCGTTTTACAGGAAAGGTCTACGTTATTTATGAACAAACCACGTAATGCCAAATTACCAAGTGAAACACTATACAAAGAAACATTTTAAATAAAATATTGTAACTTAGACGATGGATTATAAATATAACAATTCCAATAATGCATTGAATGTTTTAATATTTTGTTTTATGACATAATCTATACTTTCGATTTTAAATATTCCCAACAATAATGAATTATGTGTAATGAAATCATTTTCCTTGCCTTGTTTTTTCAGCAACAACAAGCTTTTCCATAGGGCTGTTGGCATACTCCAGGTATATCAGGATAACAGGATAACACGTCAGTGACATGTTTACCCCACTGAACCTCACTTTTATATAGCAAAACTGGGTTTTGTAGGGATTTACCTATTTTTCTTATTTTTGATCCAAAACATAGATTGTGGGTACTCGTTAGAACCGCCGACAATCTTTGTTTTGAGCAAAAAAGGGAAAATATCAAAAATAATCCACTGGAAATTTTCATTTTTTGCAAATTAAGAAAAATCATTATATTGCATGGGCATGTTTTCGTAATGATACTTTGTCTCTTCATTTTGTGTAAGATGTTAGTCGTGATTACTTTGATAGTCCTTGGTCACATTGACATAGAAACTAATTGGTAATAATTTCATTTCATAAAAAACATAATAAGAGAATATATCAACATTTTTTTATCACAGTAGACGTATGTTTTTTTTAACAGAAACTGGGTGATCTGACCAAAGACTCAGCCACAGAATACCTACTGAGGTCTGTTTATGAGACAGATGAATTATCAGTCAAACAGAAAAGTGATGCCATTTTCAGCCATATCACCACAGCCACACCCAAAGAAAAGGTACAGAGTATGCAAATTAATAATTAATTACAATCCCATTATGTAAACATGTTATTTGGTTCCGTGTTCCGTTAACTTAACAGGTAAACGGAACGAAGTTGGACACGGGGAGATGCAAGGATTATACTGTGAAAATGTTTTACTTTATGGAGTTTTTCATCAGCTTTTTCTGTATATTTATACTTAAAATGATTAATTCTCAAAACAATTGCAAAATCGTTACATATAGTAGCTACGAAAAATGAATATATACTCATCAAAAGAAGTTTTGCACCATTTAGATTTTTTCATGTTTTTAAGTGACATTTTATCAAACAAATTCTAAACCTAGCTTTTTGAATTTGCACATTCTGAAAGAGTTTGATAATGTGTGTGATAAGACCAAAAATCGTTGCAGAAACGATTTTAGGAAAAATTGAAAATTCCCATTTTTCTGTAATGCTAAAAATTGGATAATCGAAAAAATTCCACAAAAAATGCCACAGCATTAAGAACACATTTTTGTTTCCAAATTTACACACAAGAGCTCCAAAGCTAATGATTAAGCCTAAAACAATTTTAAAAATCTCAAAATTTTAGTAAACAAAATTGCAATTTTTGATAATTAAGAAATGAATTTCATTTTTCTGGTGTTCAAGGAGCTATGAACCGCAGTGGGTCGCGTGCAAAGTGAATGAACCCCGAAGGGGTTCATGTAATTCGGGGTTCATGTAAGCTTTGCTAGCGACCCACTGCGGTTCATAGCTCCATGAACAACAGAAAAATTAAACTCATTGATTATATTTACATTCAGTTCTCTCTATCGCTTGTTGAAAAATCACCAAGGCGGTCACATTTACCAGCAAACAGAGAATCTACACACAGTGTGTGTTCAAACAGCGGAACGGCGTCGACGTTTACAACATCCAATCAGATTGGCGAGATTCGTGTTTTTTGACGTCAAGTTTGGATTACGTCACGTTGCGTGACACAATGTTGTTCATGGAAGTATGAACACAGATGAACGTCTAATGGTTCATCTAAGGAGGTTTTAGAAAAATGTAAATATATAATGATAAATATTGGGAAAAATGAGTAAAATCGAAATTCATTTCAATTTTGGATGATCACTATGAGATGTTTTGAAACCAAAACCTGCCGCCTGTTTTCTTTCTGTTAAAGGCAATCTCATGTCAAAGATGTTGCATGAGTACTTTTTTGATATGCAGCTTTTTAAAAAATCTGAATTTGGATGGGTTGAAAACCAGTACCTCCAGTTAAACATTACTGGGTGCTGCATGCTGTGTTTGAAAGAAAAACAAACCATTTTATTGGAGAGATGAGTTACTAAGCTTTATCTTAGAATTCAAACAAAATCTCAAAAATCGTTATTTTTGGTCAAAAACAGTGTTTTTGTAAAAAAAAAAAAAAAAATCAATTTTTAGTTTTTTGCTTAAAATGATTGCTTTCAGTATCTCGAATGAGGATGTGAAACGAATTCGGGTTTGGAAGACCAGAAATAAAGATGTGGGCTTTTTGCTGCATCCCAAATTTTGGTGTTTTCAAAAACATGCCTTTTTGTACATTTTTATTTAATCTTTTTAAGAAAAAAAAAATGATTTGTTATTCAGGAAGTCCAGCCCTTTAAGATGGTATTAAGTTATAAAAGTTCATTTGAAAAATATCTACACTAGACATTTTTTCACAATGAGAAAAATATTAGCTGGTGCAAAACTTCTTTTGATGAGTATATTTGTCCAAAAGCAGAGCTGAAAGTGTGTGTTTTTTGCGGCATGATGTCACTTGTGTATATCAATAATATTTACATTTTTCTAAAACCTCCTTAGATGAACCATTACATGTTCATCTGTGTTCATACTTCCATGAACAACATTGTGTCACGCGACGTGACGTAATCCAAACTTGACGTCAAAAAACATGAATCTCGCCAATCTGATTGGACGTTGTAAACGTCGACGCCGTTCCGCTGTTTGAACACAGACTGTGTGTAGATTCTCTGTTTGCTGGTAAATGTGACCGCCTTGGTGATTTTTCAACAAGCGATAGAGAGAACTGAATGTAAATATAAGCAATGAGTTTAATTTTTCTGTTGTTCATGGAGCTATGAACCGCAGTGGGTCGCTAGCAAAGCTTACATGAATCCCTACGGGGTTCATTCACTATGAACCGCAGTGGGTCGCTAGCAAAGCTTACATGAACCCCTTCGGGGTTCATTCACTTTGCACGCGACCCACTGCGGTTCATAGCTCCATGAACACCAGAAAAATGAAATTCATTTCTTAAATAAATTGTCAACAACTTGTTCTCTTGTCATTTTGTAGGTTGTTCCAGTAGCGTTGTTGGCGGCAGTTGGTGGAGTATCTATACAACAAGCTAAACTGGAATTATCCAAACAACCTGTAGTTCGCACTGCTGTGATTAATGCACTTGAGAAAAAGAAATAAAGGACTTATCACTTCTGATATTTCGTTCTTTTTTTATTTAAATCAGTCATCATAGTAAATCAGACCATAAACCTTATTTCGCTACACGTTCAAAACTAGTTATTTCTCAATGCACTTATCTTCCGTTGAACGCTAGAAAGAAAACTGGTTACATTTTGTCTCACGCCTTTCTAGCCAGCGGGAACATGGCGTTATAATGACGTCATATCAACGGACCAGCTTAGTTTTATATATGACCCACTGCAAAAGCATTCGACAGTAACGCGAGGTGGTTGGATATGTCCAGTTAAAATCAAATGCCGGATGGTTTTCATCACGCCACATCTATTTAAGGCATAACATACATACAACTATCATCGATAACCGAAATCCAAACTCGGCAGTTTCGTTTGGTTTGTAGTGTTAGATGCTGTACTAGGCCAAGACTTTGATAGGTCGAACCAGTCGTTCGCTAAAACATGGTGATTATTTGACTGACCCCTCGTTTTGAGACGTCTTATGGGTGTTTCATTGACTAACAGTGATCTGTGATAGGCCTCCGTGGCAATGGTTTTGCGTTGGTAAAGAGGGAACACTGTATTTTGGTCTTTTGTAATTTTATACGGAGGGATTTGTTGCTCATATTGTTTAAGCAAGTTATGTTCACTTCGACTTCTGTATAGATTTCTCTTGATTCGGAATTCTGATAAGTGTTTTCCGAACGTTGGTAGTAGTTCATTATCTTTGCCGCGTTCATTTTGGCGAGCGTCTCTGATTTCTTTCAGTTTTTCGTCAAATTTACTCAGAGAATGGCTTCTGTCTTTTCTCTGACGTTTGCGGTTGATAATTGTTTTCCGATTGTCAAACACTGAATCTCTACCCTCAATACTGTAGCCATGCGTGCTGAGAATTCCGTCAAGAAAATCTTTCGTTGTGGCTTCGTCCGAAAGCAGACGGACTCGTCGTGACCTCATTTCCAAATCGAGGCTGGTGATCTGGTCATTCAAGCGCTTGTCATACGCACTATTCTTACTGCGTGCAGCTTCTACCTGACGTGATTCTTTGGTGACAGGGAGGCCAAATATTGGATGGATCTCAAAGTTTTGTCCCGCCTGAAAAACAAAAAATAATATCATATTTCGCAACAACCTAACTTTACCATATAAGGCAAATCTAATAATTTCCTGATTTGGCAACAAACAGAACAGATAAAATGCGGGCCAAGAACTCGTAGCTGTTATTGATGCATGGAATGCATGAACACAGCTGAGACACATGTAGGAGGGACATATAATGAATGTCGATTTGTCAAGCTCATGAGTGCTTGTAGAATGTGTTATTAAAACATTATTTGGGTGCAATCACTCTTTTGTATATATGTTGCCTTTTTGAAAAAAATGTGCAATTAACAAAGTATTGTCTGGGCCTCATTGTCAAATGTTACGGAGAATCCGAGGGTCAATACGTAAGAAATGAATTTCATTTTTTTTTCTGATGTTCATGCAGCTACATGTATTAACCGTAGTGGGTCGCGTGCCGCTGAAAGTTCGAGGATCATGTAAGCACTGCGGTTCATAGCTCCATGAACCTCAGAAAAATGAAACTCATTGCTTATAAATATTTACACTCATTTCTCTCTATCGCTTGTTGAAAAATTATCAAGGCCATCACAGTTACAAGCAGAGAATTTACACTCGGTGTGTGTTTAAACAGTGGAACGGCATCGATGACGTCATGACGTTTACAACGTCCATTTATATTGGTGAGAGCCATGTTTTGTTTTTGACGTCAAGTTTGATCACGTGACGTCACGTGGCACGATGTTGTTCATGGAACTATGAACCCCATTTCACTTCTATAGATTCATTAAAACTTCGCATCAGAAATGTTAATATTTGTTGCAACAACTCCATGTTTTCTTTCAAATATTTTCATTATCCATAGGGGAAAGAATGTTATAACTTGTACAACTTTCCAGCTTTGCCAAAGATTAGCAGATGAGTCTTGAAAAAGTATTTGATTGTAAATGACCCAAGTACTGGTAGTCCACAAGTTGCATGCATGTAGCAGGGATACTTGAAATGTTTTGCAAACATATTCAAATCAAATCAAATCATATTCAAATATTGAACAATATCAACGTGCATAACTGACGTATCATTATATTTGAGCCACTTCGTGGGAAAACCAACAATGTGGTTTCCGAACAGGTCTGACACAAAAGGCCTGTACAGTCACAGAAGACAGCTACAAGCTTGAAATTTTGGATTTAGAAAGTAGAGGAATTGTACTATCCGTGTAGCGAAAACAAAGGCGCAGATCAGCTTCGCGGTCTTCGCGGTCACCGCGAAGCTGATCTGCGTCTTTGTTTTCGCATAAGCAGATTGTTGGTTTTCCCATGAGGTGGCTCATTTGTTTTGAAAGCTGATACTCAGATACTGACATATTATTTAGATTTGTCACTTGAAAACATAATAATTGACGGCAAAGTAAATTGCTTTCTTATCGATTGCATTTCTTGTTTAAATATTGATATAAATAGTATCTCGATTTCTATTTCTATTTTGGTATAGGCATTCCTAATTTGCTAAGCAATACGAACACATCAAGTCTAAGTTGTTTTAGCTGCTAGCTTTTTTTGTCTCATTGGCACAGTTGACCAGCTAGTCCACCTTTGTAAAACAGCTCTATATCTGGCTATCATTAGCAATGTTTTCTTTGTCTGAAATTCCAATGTCAATATGTTTAGAAACAATATTGCAATTATGTGGTATTATTAGGTAACTGTTATTCGTTGCTGTAACACTTTATGTCAATATTTCGATATAACGTTAAATCAGTTGTACGTACGACAAAATAGGTGTTCGGACCTTTCTCATTATTGTTATTCCAAGTTTTCAGGAGGGAAGTGTTTAACCGTAGTATTGACCTCTCCATATGTTTTCAGTATTCTGTCAATCATTTGACGTAATAAGGCTCCGTACGGGTTTATGAAGGTGCATTTTTCATTACTGTTTCAATGCACGATATTGTATTGTATCCGTATAAATTCTGCCTTCCTAGGCACACCTGGAGTAGTCCAGTAAAATCTTCTTAAGAAAGTCTTTACACTTTAGATAAACATACACATCACAGGTTAAGAGCCACGTACAATTAAAAGTTCAGTTCAAGGAATTATTTACAAATAATCCACCACCATACACATACAAATGTATATATAAAACGTTCAGTTAAAAGTTCATAAGACTAGTTCTGCAACTCAACAGGATAAAATGAAGATATTGTTATGTGCGGGTTGCTGCACCCCTTCTTTTTCTTATACGTCTGGGCACTAATTGGAGTTTGTTGTATCTGACAGCATGGAGTTTATAGGTCAGTCTCCTGCTGTGATAATGTAGTGTGTCCACCAAAGTTCTGATATCTTTATGTAGTTTACTTTTATCAGTTTGTATCACAATGTCACTATCTATCAGGAGCTGAATTAGTGTGTATTCAGCACTCACTGGATATTTGTTGATTAATTCTTCGAGAACACGTACAAAGTCAATGAGTATAGGTTGTCGCGCTTGATACTGAATTCCCTTTCTTGGGCCTCATGCACTTGGAGGCTAGACTGCATGTAGGTTATAGTTTGTTTTGTCGGCCATTTTTGTCACTTTCATTTCGATAAATAAATTTATTTTCTTCACGCTAACGAGATCAGTAAATACGGTGTTATGATAAAATTAAACTGGAGATGTATTGATAAATGATATTCAGAAGTGTTTCTTAGTTTCAAATGTTTTTAAATTATAATATTCGGGACTTTGAACTTCCGGTTTATTTGTTCAGTCACGTGACTATTTGTTGCTACGGCTATGAAAACAAATGGTCGCCGTGTATGACGACTGCATATAGCATGTGGATAATTATTTGTAAAATAATAATTTGAACGAGTTAATGTGCTTTAAAACTGGTGTTTCATGTTAATTTATCTGTTTTTTATTTGGAAATCAAGAGAAAAATAGGTGACATGTTTATTATTGTTGTTTTTCTTCCTTCCCTTTTGAACTAACGAAACGTAAACAACGACAGTAGCAAATGTGTATGTCAGAGAATTGGAATCAGAATAGTGCAGCAGTTGGAAAATGTCAAAATGACAACACCACACCAGCGACCTGAGAAAACATTAGCTCCCATATATAAACTAAGTTTAAGACCCCACTTAGACGCACACTCATCTGACAATCCCGCTGATCAAATGAGAAATTCTGGAAGGTCATTCAGGTTGGTCACTGTCCTGTCATTATTTTAAATTCAGTTTACAGAAACAAAATTTTAATAAGACTATTGGTCACACGATTTTGTTTTGGAATAGAGGAGCTGAAGTATTAAACTAAGCCTCCGAGTGATTTTTCATGAAAATACATGGAAGTCTATGTTGTTTTCCAAAGGTGGCGAATAATTACCAGCCAGGGTGGTTTAGTGTGAATGACCAGAAGGAATGTTCATCGGCTTCAAATTTTCATACCTAGAATATGTCAGTCTCTCAAATATTTACACATAGAATATGTTGGTCTTTCTTCCTAGCCACAAAAGATGGTTAAGTTTGACTGACCAGATAGACTGGTCATCTGCTTCAATTATTTAGAACTTGAATATGTTGGTCTCTCTTCCTAACCAGAAAAGGCGGTTTAGTTTGATTCACCAGATAGACTCTTCATCAGCTTCAATTATTTACAACTTGAATATGTCGGTCACTCTTCCTAACCAGAAAAGGCGGTTTAGTTTGATTCACCAGATAGACTGATCATCAGCTTCAATTATTTACAACTTGAATATGTCGGTCACTCTTCCTAACCAGAAAAGGCGGTTTAGTTTGATTGACCAGATAGACTATTCATCGGCATCAATTATTTACAACTTGAATATGTCGGTCTCTCTTCCTAACCAGAAAAGTTGGTTTAGTTTGATTGACCAGATAGACTCTTCATCGGCATCAATTATTTACAACTTGAATATGTCGATCACTCTTTCTAACCAGAAAAGGCGGTTTAGTTTGATTCACCAGATAGACTCTTCATCTGCATCAATTATTTACAACTTGAATATGTCGGTCACTCTTCCTAACCAGAAAAGGCGGTTTAGTTTGATTCACCAGATAGACTCTTCATCGGCATCAATTATTTACAACTTGAATATGTTGGTCACTCTTCCTAACCAGAAAAGGCGGTTTAGTTTGATTCACCAGATAGACTCTTCATCGGCATCAATTATTTACATCTTGAATATGTCGGTCACTCTTCCTAACCAGAAAAGGCAGTTTAGTTTGATTGACCAGATAGACTGGTCATCAGCTTCAATTATTTACAACTTGAATATGTTGGTCACTCTTCCTAACCAGAAAAGGCGGTTTAGTTTGATTGACCAGATAGACTCTTCATCGGCATTAATTATTTAGAACTTGAATATGTCGGTCTCTCTTCCTAACCAGAAAAGTCGGTTTAGTTTGATTGACCAGATAGACTCTTCATCGACATCAATTATTTACAACTTGAATATGTCGGTCACTCTTCCTAACCAGAAAAGGCGGTTTAGTTTGATTCACCAGATGGACTCTTCATCGGCATCAATTATTTACAACTTGAATATGTCGGTCACTCTTCCTAACCAGAAAAGGCGGTTTAGTTTGATTGACCAGATAGACTGGTCATCAGCTTCAATTATTTAGAACTTGAATATGTCAGTCTCTCTTTTTAACCAGAAAAGACGGTTTAGTTTGAGTGACCAGATAGGCTCTTCATCGGCATCAGTTATTAAGAACTTGAATATGTCAGTCTCTCTTTCTAACCAGGAGAGAATTATGTAATTAAAGCAAATTGAACAGTAAGAATATTCATCAGCTTCAATTATTCATACCTAGAATATGTCGGTGTCTCTTACTTACCAGAAACGACGGTTTAGTTTGATTGACCAGATAGAAATTTACCGGGCTTCATTTATTTACATATATACAATGTTGGTATCTCTTACCAACCAGAAGAGACGGTTTAGTTTAATTGACCAGAAAGAATGTTCATCGGCTGCGATTATTCATACCTAGAATATGTAGGTCTCTCTTACTAACAAGAAGAGTCGCCTAAGTTTGATTGACTAGATAGGATGTTCACTGGCTTCATTTATTTACACCTTGAATATGTCGTTCTCTCTTACAAACCAGAAAAGACAGTTTAGTTTCATTGACTTGTTTGTTTGTTGTTTAACGACGCATCAACCCTGATGGGTCATTAGCGTCTAACAAGGTAAAACGTTAAAATATATTGAACTCGTATTAAAAAGTAATCATTGACTTGATAGGAAATGCCATGGCTTCAAATATTTACACCTAGAATTTGTCGGTCTCTTTTATTATTTTTTTCGGTCCGTCTTACTGGGGTCAGCAACAACCATATTCTGTTTCTTTTAAAGTTATACGATTTGAAACTTTTGACCCTACAAATTCAATGGAAAGGGATTAAAAGTTTTAGAGAAAGGTTCTTAACTTTTTTGTGAGTTGATTGGGAGAAAAGTAAGAACAGAAGGCCCATGCAGAAAAAAAGAAATATAACAATACAGACACATGGCGATGTCTTCTTTCTTCTGATATACATGCAATGAAAGTATAAAATTTAATTAATTTGTTCTTAGAAATGTTAGATGTATTTTCAAAACAAAATTCTAGTGCAAAAATACAATGGAAATACCGCTACATCATTAGAATTACCAACCACCAACCTCGCTTGAATTATTATTTGTTTTGATTAAAATTGTAGTTACTTTGGTAAAATATCAAGTTCACAATGCAAGGAATACCATATTTCTACGTAATGAATGTAATTATGAAGGAAAAATATGAGAAAATGAACTATTGTGTGATTTTTTCATCATTTTTCCTTACACTATAATGCAAATATATGGTCTGTTTTCATAGCGACGCCATATTGTTTTGATAATTTCCAATAGCAACCAACGCTGTGACGTCACAACATTTCACCGAATTTGGACGAACTCTCTAGTTGACCTATTTATCGGTTTTTATCGGATTTACGATCCATGTGAAATTATGCTGTTTCCAATAGAGTGTTTTCGTTCACGTCCGCTGTCATAGATGATTAACATGCGGTATCACGATTTACCGGATTGAACCGAAACTGTCCGAAACGAACCGATAGTGTCCGGAACGGACATAGAAAGCTATAAAAATACAAAGCTAATCATGGGTCACCACATAGTAGCATGTGAAGAATTTTATGTGCACAACAATATTGTGATTTACTTAGAACGCAGGAAAACCGTACCCGATGAGTTATTGCACCCTGCATACATGTATCCGTCATGCAACCAGATTTCTTATAGTACGGATTTAGGCTACATCACACAACGCCAAGTCATTTAAAGGTCAAGTCAACAAATTTTCAGACGTGGTGATGAAACCATTCACGGTTTAACACAGTATCTGTTTTATTTAGTATCAAAATGCACTATACGTTACTAAAGGAATCATTCTTCTTGTCAGAGTAGACGTCTATCATCACAATTTCATATTATTTTAAACTTCCAAATTTCTATGAACCCCTCCGTATAGCATGTTACTAAGAACATGCTATAATTTTCTTGTTCTCATTATTGTTATTCCAAGTTATTATAAGTTTTCAGAAGCATGTGAAATGCCATTCACGTATATATATCATTATTTACTTTGAAAAAAGATACTGACATTTAGATTTGTCACTTGAAAACATAATTGCTTCTTATCGATTGCATTTATTGTTTAAATATTGAAATTGATACTATCTTAATTTCTATTTAGGTATAGCCATTCCTTGAAATTGGAAATGACGTAGGATCGGATTTTCAGTTGATCCTACGATCATGACGATCAGACTCGTTTTTTTTTTTTTTTTTTTTTTTGCTATACAGCTTTTAAATCCTAAAACAGCAGTTTTCCGTTTCAGGAGATCGTTGTTTTTGCTTGATGTTAACCGGATGTGGTCGTTCGTCGAAAGACCATCATTATTTGTTGAATATGTTTGTGTGTGTTGGTGAGTTCTTTGATGGCTGACTAGGCCAATTCTAGCTGCAAGTAGAGCAAGTCAATGTCATGGAATCAGCTGGTGGCCCATTGGTGTTGGCTTTGCGTTCTCTGTGCTTTCTTTCGTCTCTCACTAATAAGAAAGACCATACCAGGTTTGTGTGTGTTGGTGAGTTCTTTGTTGGCTGACTAGGCCAATTCTAGCTCTAAACTGTCGGTTGCAAGTAGAACAAGTCAATGTCATGGAATCAGCTGATGGCACATTGGTATTGGCTTTGCTTTCTCTGTGCTTTCTTTCAGCTTCACAGATTCTCTTTTTTCATAGAGAGCTGCTCCTTTGTTGATGAGACCTCACCACTTTGATCGCTCCTGTGCAGTCTGTTCCCAAGACCCCATCGGTATGTCGAAATCCTTCAGAGAGGCTTTGAGGGTGTCTTTGTAGCGTTTATTCTGGCCACCTTAATAGCGCTTTCCCTCCTTTTGTGCTCTAAAGAAGACTTTCTTTGGAATTTGCTCGTCAGGCATTCTTATAACATGGCCACCTTAGCTGTGCTAGCTTTAAGACAGTATGCATGCTTTGCATCCCAGCTTTCTTCAGCACCTCCGTGTCTGGAATCTTGACTTGCCACTTGATTTTTAACAGCTTTCTCAAACAGCTTAAGTGGAAATGGTTTAGCCTCTTTGCATGACGCTGGCATACTGTCCAGGTCTCACATGCATACAAGAGGGTTGGCAGAACCACAGCCTTGCAAACTTTCAGCTTGGTGTCAAGCTTGATTCCATTACGCTCCCAGACATTTGCACGGAGTCTTCCGAATGCCACGCTGGCTTTTGCAATTCTGGCAGTGACCTCCTCATCAATGTGCACTGCTCTGGAGAGAGTGCTTCCCAGGTAGGTTAAATATATCAACAACTTTCAGTTTTTGACCATTCACAGTGATGGTTGGTTCAATGTACGGTTTTTCAGGTGCTGGTTGGTGTACAACCTCTGTCTTTTTGTGCTGATTATGAGATAGTTATCACATGACTGTGAGACTTAATCCATGTCTCTTTGCATTTTTGCTTATGATCTGGCATTCTACAAAGAGGAGATCATCTAGCACATTAGTCTGCATCTAAGTTTTGGCTTGCAACCTACTAAGGTTGAATATATTGCCTTCAAACTTTACCTGATTGGAAAACCAGTGTCACAGTCCTGAAAAGCATCCATGGCAGAAAACATTATCCAGTGTTGGTGCCATAACACAGCCCTGTTTGACCCCATTCGTTACCTTAAATGGTTCAGAGAACTCTCCATCGTTTTGCACACGTGCCTGCATGCCATCATGAAATTACCGCACTATGGCTATGAATCTGGGTGGACAGCCAAACTCAGAGTCCATCACGACTGTGTCAAAAGCTTTGGTGAGGTCGACAAACGTCATGTTAAGATCTGTTTTGGCATTTCTCCTGAAGCTTTGAAGGTCATGTCTATTGCCTTTTCTGAATCCACATTTACTTTCTGGGATAAGCCCCTTCTGATCAAGATGAACATTCAGGCGATTCAACAGAATTTTTGCCAGTATCTTGAATCTTCCCAGCAACGGATAAGAGGGAGATGCCCCTGTGGATTATGGATGCATCCTTGAATTCTTGTGGGATAGCCTCCTTCCTCCACATACAGTGAAACAATTCTGTCAGTTTCTCTGCCATTGGTGCCCCTCGGCAGGAACTGCATCTGCACCGAGAGCTTTGCCAGATGACAGTATTGAACTGCTTTCCTTGTTCACATGACGGTTGGAAATTCATCTAACAGAACATTGCACTCTAACCTTGGAAGTCGGTAATTGCATCCTCATTGATGCTTGATGGTACATTGAATGTGGTCGCTCCAGAACTTTTTGGGCCATAAATGGTCTTTATATTTTCCTTTTGGTCCTTTGAGATCAGCGAGGGTATTCTGAGATTATCGGTTAAGATTCATTTTTTAACCAAAGTTTAATATATTTGGCCCCATTTTGATTATACCTGTCTTTTTATCGACTACCCTATTGAAAGATGTTAAATTACAGTTATTCTTTTTGGCTCCATGTTGCCAAATCTGAAGGGTCACTGAAGAGGCTTGTGTAGCCGAAACCGCAGTATGGCCCATCCTTTTTCTCATGAATATGTTCGCTGCTCTGATAGGATCCCAGTTTTATTTTTATTCAGTGCATCATGAAATTTCTTCATGTCCATTCTGTCCGCGAAAGACTGAATTTCTTCTGTTTTCATCCTCAGCCATGAATCTTGCATGTCCCTAGCTTGTTCTGGACTGTCTTACAAATGTTGCTGTAGGCTGCTTTTTTGGATACTGAGCTAGTGTCATCTTAATGTGCCTTGTGCAATCGGTGTTTTTCTACAAGAGGCCTCTGAATTTCGTCATCGTTGTCATTAAACCAGTCTTGATGTTTGCGAGATGGATGTCCTAAACTAGTAGAAGCTGAAGAATGAACTGTTTTATGGAAAACTGTACAGTTTTTTTTTTTTTTTTTTTTTTTTTGGGAGGGGGGGGGGGTCTCTGAACTGGGATTGGCTGCATCCAGTTGGTTGCAAATGTCCGTTAAGAATAAAATTAAAACTGAGATCCTTTAAGAGCAGTTAACACATTGATGAGAAAGGGGATGGGCCATACCGCGGTTTCGACTATTAAAGTCTCGTCAGTGACCCTTTAGATTTGGCAACATGGAGCCAAAGGGAATTACTGAAATTTTGCATCTTTCAACAGGTTAGTCGAAACAAAGACTAATGTTATCTAAATTGGGCCAAATATGTTAAACATTGGTTAGAAAATGAATCTTAACCGAATATAAATTTCTGATTTCTCAGAATATCTTCGCTGATCTCAAAGGACCAAAAAGAAAATATAACCTGCACTATGGATGATGTACGGGGAGACTTTTTAGGAAAGCTTGTTTCATGCTGTCTTGTTTCAGTTTTGAGACATCCAGTCTTTGAGATGCTGTCGCCTTGCAGGCTGGATTTTTAGGTTGAGTTTGCTGACAACCAGTCTATGATCTGTCCAGCAGTCTGCACCACTCACAATCTTTGTCACTCTGACATCCTGTCTGTCCGCACTATGACATAGTCTATGAGATGCCAATGTTTGGAACGGGGATGTATCCAGGGTGTTTTGTTTTTATTATGTAGACGAAAGACTGTGCTGGTGATTAGAAGACAATTTTCAGCACACTTCCTTAGAAGCAAGAGACATTTGCTGTTGCACTTTCCAACACCTTCTGGACCTATAACTCCTTCCCAGGTCTGGTGGTCTGTACCAACTCTGGCATTAAAGTCGCCAAGAAGGAGAAGCTTGTCTCTATATATAAGTATTAACAGAAACTCTACCTTTCAGCCTGTGTAGATAATGAAAGCGAAAGACTGTACGGTTTTACATGAAAGGAAATTAGCTTATCTTGCTTCTGCAATGGTGATAATGATAATGATGATGATTGGCAGAGCCTAAGTTACACAAATTGCAAGAACCTTTTTACAACGGGTACACACATACACAATAAAGCATGATTTACTCACAGTGTGTGTCGAAACATCCATCGCATTTCATATATCCTGTGTTTGCAATTTATGTATCAATTATCAACAAGCAACAACAATTTTGTTATCGACGAAAATACATGGGTTTGCATATCTGCTTAGCTCGTATGACTTAATAAAATGCTACTCAAATATTGATATCGTTGTTATCATTAGAAAGCTTTTCTCAATCTGCTTGAAAATGAGTCGCGTCATAAGAAAACCAACAATTTGGTTTCCGAATAGGTCTGACACAAACGGGCCTGTACGGTCATAGAAGAAGGCTAGAAGTTTTAAATTCCGGATTTAAGAAGAATAGGGATTGTACTATCTGTGCGGCGAAAAAAAAGGTGCTGATCAGCTTCGCAGTTACTGCGAAGTTGATCTGCGCCTTTGTTTTCGCATATGCAGTATGTTGCTTTTCTCATGAGGCGACTCAAAGAAACAATATTGCGATTAATTGGGCAACTGTCAATATATAGTACATGTAGTTGTTGTGGCTCTGCAGTACAGAGTCAATATTTTGATTCATTATGCACCGGGTTACAACTGTATTAGCAGGACAAAATAAACTTATATTGTGGAAGCACCGCATGATCAGCATTTTATTAAAAGCCAGACAGGATCGAGCGTTTCTGGAACGAAAATATTATTTGAACCGCGTCATGAGAAAACCAACAATATGGTTTCCGAACAGGTCCGACACAAACCGAGCTATACAAGCGCAGAATATGGCTGGAGGCTGGAAACTTTGGGTTTACTAGAAAGTAGAGGAATTTTACTCAGTATCCATGTAGCGAAAACAAAGGCGCTGATCAGCTTCGCAATTACTGCGAAGCTTATCCGCAAATGCAAAATGTTTTTTTTTCTCATGTTGCGGTTCGTTTCTCTGAATTATTTTCTTTTCCTTTTGATTTGTTCGCTGTTAAAACTGTATTTCTCTTCTGTCTATATCGACTTTCAGTCAGTACTGATTATAATCTTATATGATCTGATGTGTACAGAATGCAATGATTCTTATGAAATAAAGAAAAAAATCAAGAAAAGAAAAAAATCTTCATCATTACAGCATTATGCATTTTTGTTGTGTTTTATGTATTTTCTTTCCCACCCACTGTCTATGTTGGAACTTTAAATTTAATTGCATCGATTCCTGGTCCCTCAATTCTTTTTTTTTTACCGTGAGGGGAAAATCCAGTTTTCGATCCGCCATGTCATTCGAGAAAAAATAAAACTGGTTTAATCAAAGAATTACTGTGACAGTCTGCTAGACTCGGAGATAAGAACTGGGTTAAAATATTCCAAACTTTACTAGGGCTATTTTCTGTAATACTTAAGCATGTTTATTGGTATATACATGTACAACAGATCTCAGGTGAGCGTTTACAGGACCATTGGTCCTCTGGTTGTGTTACAGAAGATCATTGGCAAACCCAGACAGGACTAATCAGCTAATGCGTATGGACCTTCCAATGGTCAATGTGAATGCGTGTTTGTAGAAATGTAGATGTATGAGTAGAAAGTCAAAGTACGTCGTAGCCCATCTGGCTTTTCGAACAACAGTCGGCTTTTAAATTCTTGTATTTGTCAGATCTGACTTTCGTGTACTAGGGGCTTTGGGGAGCTGGAGAGAAGGACATTCATTATCAGGGAGCTGGGGGACTCGCAAATATTTTAAGGAAGCTGGGGAGCCATCAAAACCTTTTGGGGTTTTAGGAAGCTGGGAGCAGGCAGCTGTGGAAAACCATTTTAGGGAGCTGGGGAGAAAGACCAACTTTTTTCAGGGACCAGGGAGCTAAGACTGCCCCACCTGCTATGGGTAAGGATATGAAACAACATTGTTTGGCACATCGTTATTACGTTTTCTTTTAAACGTTTTCACTGGTTTCAGATGAACGTATTTGGTACCTCCATCTCAAGAAGTTCACAAGTTTAATGCATGTAACTGGGATACATGAAATGTATTGCAAACAATCAAATTTTAATAAATACATATATTGAACAATATTAACGTGCATAATTCACGTATCATTATTTACTTTGAAAACAAATACTCACATTTATAGATTTGTCACTTGAAAACATAATAATTGACGGCAACGTAAATTGCTTTCTTATCGATTGCATTTATTGTTTAAATATTGAAATTGATAGTATCTTAATTTCTATTTAGGTATCTCCATTCCTTGAAATTGGATGACGATCAGACTCGTTCAAGCCAGTTTTTTTTTTTTTTTTTTTTTTTTTTTTTTTTTTGTCGTTGTTGTTGCTTCTTCAGGGTACAACTCTTGTATCCTAACACAGCAGTTTCCCGTTTCAGCATTTCAGGAGATCGTTGTTTTCGCTTTATATTAATGTTAGCTGGATGTGATCGTTCGTCTCTCACTAATAAGAAAGCCCATCGTTATTTCTTGAATAGGTTTGTGTGTGTTGGTGAGTTCTTTGATGGCTGACTAGGCCAATTCTAGCTCTAAACTGTCGGTTGCAAGTAGAGCAACGGTCAATGTCATGGAAACACTGGTGGCCCATTGGTGCTGGCTTTGCGTTCTCTGTGATTTCTTTCGTCCCTCACTAATAAGAAAGACCATCATTATTTCTTAATTAGGTTTGTGTGTGTTGGTGAGTTCTTTGATGGCTGACTAGGCCAATTCTATCTCTAAACTGTCGGTTGCAAGTAGAGCAAGTCATTGTCATGGAATGAGCTGGTGGCCCATTAGTATTGGCTTTGCGTTCTCTGTGGTTTCTTTCAGCTTCACAGATTCTCTTTTTTCATAGAGAGCTGCTCCTTTGTTGATGAGACCTCACCACTTTGATCGCTCCTGTGCAGTCTGTTCCCAAGACCCCATCGGTATGTCGAAATCCTTCAGAGAGGCTTTGAGGGTGTCTTTGTAGCGTTTATTCTGGCCACCTTAATAGCGCTTTCCCTCCTCATGTGCTCCAAGACTTTCTTTGGAATTCGCTCATCAGGCATTCTTATAACATGGCCACCTTAGCTGTGCTAGCTTTAAGACAGTATGCATGTGTTGCATCCCTGCTTTCTTCATGACCTCCGTGTCTGGAATCTTGACTTGCCACTTGATTTTAACAGCTTTCTCGAACAGCTTAAGTGGAAATGGTTTAGCCTCTTTGCATGACGCTGGCATATTGTCCAGGTCTCACATGCATACAAGAGGGTTGGCAGAACCACAGCCTTGCAAACTTTCAGCTTGGTGTCAAGCTTGATTCCATTACGCTCCCAGACATTTGCACGGAGTCTTCCGAATGCCACGCTGGCTTTTGCAATTCTGGCAGTGACCTCATCATCAATGTGCACTGCTCTGGAGAGAGTGCTTCCCAGGTAGGTTAAATATATCAACAACTTTCATGTTTTGACCATTCAGAGTGATGGTTGGTTCATTGTACGGTTTTCCAGGTGCTGGTTGGTGTACAACCTCTGTCTTTTTTGTGCTGATTATGAGATAGTTATCACATGACTGTGAGACTTGATCCATGTCTCTTTGCATTTTTGCCTCTGAGCTGGCATTCTTATCCATATCATCTGCACAGAGGAGCTCATCTAACACATTAGTCTGCACCTAAGTTTTGGCTTGCAACCTTCTAAGGTTGAATATATTGCCTTCAAACGGTACCTGATTGGAAAACCAGTGTCACTGTCCTGAAAAGCATCCATGGCAGAAAACATTATCCAGTGTTGGTGCCATAACACAGCCCTTTTTGACCCCATTCGTTACCTTAAATGGTTCAGAGAACTCTCCATCGTTTTGCACACGTGCCTGCATGCCATCATGAAACTTCCGCACCATGGCTATGAATCTGGGTGGACAGCCAAACTCAGTCCATCACGACTTACTGTGTCAAAAGCTTTGGTGAGGTTGACAAACGTCATGTATAGATCTGTGTGGCATTTCTCCTGAAGCTATCTTGCTTTGAAGATCATGTCTATTGTCCCTCTGTCTTTTTTGAATCCACATTTACTTTCTGGGATAAGCCCCTTCTGATCAAGATGAACATTCAGGCGATTCAACAGAATTTTTGCCAGTATCTTGAATCTTCCCAGCAATGGATGAGGGAATTGCCCCTGTGGATTATGGATGCATCCTTGAATATTGTGGGATAGCCTCCTTCCTCCACATACAGTGAAACAACTCTGTCAGATTCTCTGCCATGGGTACCCCTCTGTAGGGGACCGGAATGTCCGCGGACCGGAATGTCCGCAAAAAAAAAACTAAGTTGTTTTGAAAATGTATAAAAACATAAATTATCATTAAATAAGTCTATTAAATGCAAAAATTCGGGAAAATAATTTTCATAAAAACGAAAAAAGAACTTAGAAAAAAATCCTTGCGGACATTCCGGGACGCCCCAAAGGGACCGAAATGTCCGCAGACCCGAAATGTCCGTAAATGATTTTTCTCTTTAAACCGATAAAATACCCATCGATTATGCTTTATTAATGCGATAAAACAAGTAAATTATAATTATAATGACCATATGACCCACAAACCACGAATGTCTGTTTATAATAAAACATGTTTGACCGTTTGGTCATAATTTCTTCCATGTTTACACAATTGTAATTCTGTCGTTCAAATTATTGCATTTCAACGGTAAATTTTAACTCTTCAGTGAGTTTACATGACATTATTCATAGTAATTAACAGTTTTAATAGCTACAGTTTCTATAAAAAATCTTGCGGACATCCCGGACCATTTAGACCGTCCCGCAATGTCCGCAACATTTAAAATTTATAATAAATGATGAAAACGGTTAATGATTAAAAAGCATGTCATATTATTGCGAAAGTTGAAGCAACTAATCATAAACTGTTTGTAATTATGGTCCACAATGCCTGTTATACAACAGATCCGATCACTTTGGTCCCCACTGATTTCTATAATTAATAATAACAAATACATTATCTTTAAGATATGCTTTGCCTGTGTTCAACGGACAGTCGGAATCCTTTTTAGTTTACACCCCTGTAATTCTTCCGTAACAAATGCATTTCAACGGAACATTTCAATGAGTTTACATGAAAATATTTATAGTTTTTAATAGATATAATTGGGATAGTTTCAATAAAAATGTTGCGGACATTCCGGACCATTTTGGCCGCCCAGCAATGTCCGCAACATTTAAAGTTTTATCACAGATCTGATCACTTTGTTGTTTTGTTATGTTATTTGAATACATCATCTTTAAGATATGCATTTCTTGCGTTTCAATAGACAGTCGGGCCTTTTATATGTTTACATGTCTGAATCAATAGTTATCAACGGTTTTAAATATTATCTATCAATATAAAATGTTGATGACATTCCGGGTCACGGGTTATAAATACTCATAAATTTTCAGAGAATTCAATTCTTGTAACTTTTATTACGTTTGTTCAAGGCCTATCCAATATTCGTTTCTGTATTTTAAAAAAACAACGTAATTGGGGGAAAACGGTAGCATTACATGGAGACTGTTTGAAACACTTTTAAGTGTTTAAACTAAATCATATACAGTTAACTGACAATGTCCATATTCACAAACATGGACTTTGGGTATCGAAAACGTTACATGGGAAATAAGGGAAATTTAATGCTGCGTGGCTGCAAAACCAGTGTTTGTATTTGTGTATTGAAAAGGTAAGCGGAATAGTTCTTAGTCGGTGCAATATCCGACTCAGTGTATTCGTAACAGGGGAATACCTGTCACTATCACCCCTAATAAACAATCCAGGTACAATATCCCATATCAAATGCGTATCTTATCTAGGTGATTATGAGTTCATATGGTTCTAACGACCCGGGGCTACATTTACAATTGAAGCCTGTGCAATACGGAACATAGACATAATGCATGTAAAGCGGTCGATGTAAATTAATTCACTTGTGAAATTTCATTAAAAGCACAAAATTGGCATTTTCGCACCAAGTTAGACAGAAGATTTGTAGCTCCATCACGGCATGAATAAAAATTGATGATTAGGCGCCACACACACACACACACACACACACACACACACACACACACACACACACGCACTCACACACACATACAAAACTGGTGCGGTATTCTTTCACCAGTAAACTATTTTGATTCTGATTGTGAACCATTATGTCGAGGGATCATTAAACATGGGCATGGCAACGTTTTAGCGACAATGTACAGGCCGCTTTGTGTCGGATCTGGTCCGTTATCTGGATTAAACTGAATTGTTTGCGTATTTCACTCCATGTAAAAGTTTCTGCCCATACGGTAAAAATGGACATATCTTCGAGGTGTGAACATGCATGTTTGTTTTCTTAACGGCGGTGTGAACACTTGCATTTGTTTTCTCAAATGACTAGCTCCCATTAAACAAAAGGTGTCAGCTCATTCAACTTTGTACCTGATTATTACTGCTACATTCTAATAACGAAATTAAAGAAGCTCATTAAATTGCTACTGAAACCCTACTAAATATACCGAATCGCTTCTAATAGACGCTTTCATAGGTGCAATATACAACAGGCGCGTGCCTAATGACAATCGATTAATAATCGATTAGTTTCAAGCCAGGTACATGTATAGCGACACACGCCACATGGAATTTTGGGTAATACTGAATTTTGGTGGTCTAAATGGCACATGCTATTTGACTAAAAATTCGTTCATCCTCTGTTTTCCTGTTGACATTTTAGCATTTTGATAATATAAGCTTCAGAATACTTAGCATGAACAACAGTTTAAAAGTGGTCCACAAAAAGTATGTGTACTCACTGACATAAAATGAAACCTGAAACTAATTTGTAGGTGTGAATTTTCACGGTAGCTATTGAATGGCACGCGAGTACATGTATATTGCTTCAAGATGACACCTATGTAATTACCAAAGTTTTGATAGTACGAAGTGTGATGGTCTTGAGCACCTTTAATTTGTAGGTTTTGAATTTTCGCGGTAGCCATTGAATGGCACGCGTGTACATGTATATTGCTTCGAGATGACACCTTTGTAAATACCAAATGTTTTGATACTACGAAGGCAGAGCACCTTTAATCTGTAGGTGTAAATTTTCACGGTAGCCATTGAATGGCACGCGTGTACATGTTTATTGCTTGAAAATGTACTTACATAAACACAGTAGTGATAAAACTTAATTCAATTAAAATATCTGGAGGTGCATTGAGGTCTCTGAAATTGATTTATTTGCATATGCAGATATACAGGTATACGCCCCGCCCACAATTCAGTGATTGTGTATATAAGGTGGGTCAGGGTATAAAACATAGGTTATTTGATTGGTTGAGAGAATAAAGGGCGGCGCAAACTGCCATGGTGAAATTACCATTCACATACATTTTATTATTGTTCAGAAAATGCAAGTTCAGAGAAAAAATAAATAAAATAAAAATTAAAGATTGCGCGATGTGCAATTTATGGTACATTTGTGTTTCTTTTTGTACATATTGTTTGTACACATTTCATTCATTCGGATTTGTTTTAATTTCTGTCACGTGCCTTTTCTTCTTTATTTCTTCTTCTTTCTTTTGC
The DNA here is from genome assembly GCA_964017185.1 of Rugalucina vietnamica. NCBI lineage: Eukaryota > Metazoa > Mollusca > Bivalvia > Lucinida > Lucinidae > Rugalucina > Rugalucina vietnamica. Next base: position 19,384,527 of record OZ024873.1, read on the forward strand.
CAAAGAAGCCCGAACTTGATATTCAGCATGTATGGTCTAAAGTTTCGCAGGAATGCATGTACATACTTTCTGTATACTTGAAATCTCAAAAAGATTATTTTGCAATTTGGTTTCCATTTTTCCGTTTGTTTGTTTGTTTGAATTGATGCTTTACGTCCCAGCCAATAGCTAAGGTCATGTCGGGACGTTGCCTCCACTTTATGGGACTTTTACCCGAAATGAGAATGTCCTGACATCCAACAAATGCTGGGTTTAAACTTTTATTTTGATCATGATATGATACATACAATTGTCATACATGCATATTTTTACAGGATTTGGTCGAAAGCACTTTGTCTTATCTTGACCATTTCCACTTATTGTAAATTCATAGATATCGAGTGTATACCAAAAATTGAAATGCAGATGTAAGTAGTAGTACGTTTGGATGTATGTGAATGAGAGCATTAATGAGAAGATGAGTGAATGGATGCAATAATGAGTAAATGAGCGAGTTAACCAGAGTAAACGAGTCACAATATAAGTTATTAGTTTAATTTCGACTTGCGGATATCAGATTTGATCACACATGGATAAGTCTAAGTTAGCCGCTTTTAAGAAGCGTTTCGTTTCTAAAATGTACATTTGAACTTTTTGAAACACTTCTGCGTTTTCCTGATCGGTTAAATTGTTTGAGCCAAAGAGTAGGTCTCTCAGACTGCAGTTTGTGACGATATCAGATAAATGCAGTTGTCTATGTTCATTAAACAGAGGACCTTGAAGAATAAAGTGCTTCGCATTCTCAACTTCGCCACATTCGCATAGTTTGCTGTCGATTAGTTTTCTTCGATTAAGATAATAGTTTAAGGCACTGCAGTCAAGACGGAGTCGTATGTGCAGAATTTGGCCTACACGAGAACCTGCATTATAATAACTCGGCCATGGCGTATTGTTTGCAAACAATCGACTTTTAGAAATTGGTAAACTTTCAGATTGTCCTACACGTAATGGTAAGTTGTTCCAGCTTTCCGAGAAAATCATAATGTCATGGGCCATAGATTTAGTTCGGACGAGGTCCATTTTAGGTACTATACTTTGAATATTTAAATGCATCATACTAATCAAATGGTCTATACTTTCCGTTGAGCAAGACGAAAGGTCGCTTTCTTCCTCAGCAAGACTTGCGACAGAGTCCGGTCCCGGGTTTTCATGGATATCCCCAGATAGTAAAATAATTACAGAGAGCCACGCAGCGAATATACACGTGTTGAGAATTTTGGTCAAACGAATACAGAGAAACTTATTTTGATTAGCCATGTAACGAAGTAATGCGACGTAAGTTGCATTTCATAAGCTTAAATGTTTCCAGACATTTTTGACCATAAATAATTAAACTAAGTACAGATATATCAAGTCGTGTTTTGAAATTCATATCGGAGAGATACACTAGAAATAGGATGCATGTTAACGAAGGGACCGTGATGTTTGCCATGTGCAAAGCGCAGTGATTGGAAAGTCTCATCGGAGCCGCCCAGACCGTTCGAAGTATATCTAAAATGAATCAGGTGTATGTCAGTAAGTTCATCAAGTATATCATGAGCAGTCTTGTCAGTTCCTCTGGATTTTCAGGGCTGATGTTAATTTCCGATGTACCGCTTGGATTCACGGTAATGCTTATCTGGCAAGTCTCTCTCTGGTGATATGGTGAAATGAAGATTGGCATGATAACAAAATGAACGAACACAGTCATGAGAATGATCATTGATAATCGAGAGCTGAAATGAAACTGGTTTTGAATGTACAATTTGTCAGATAAAAAGCTGATACTTTGTGCGAAAAGCAACAATTTCAATGTAAAGTTATGTAAATGTATGTTTTGAGAACTCTTGGTTGTTAGTTGGAGGTATGATGTCCTAGAGCCTTTCAGTGGTCTAAAAGTGACACACTTACAGGTTTGTGTCATGGTTCGGATAAACTATCAAATTGTATTAAAGTATCACAATCATGACAAATACAAGTGAAATAATTCAAACAATACCAGTACTCGAACGATTCGTGGTCCGCCGATACCAGGCTGCGTAGTTTGCCTCTGTGTAACACATTTAGCGCCACTGTATTCAGTAACTACGGACCACTGACCTACGAGACCTGTAACCCCAATATGTTCAGGATCACTCGCGACACAACAATGGCTCACCATGAGATTTCCATGAAAAAATAAGTCAAACAAAACATATCTGAATTATGTACATAGTCACAATGCCGTTAATGCCTAGGCATTTGAGAGTATGTAACCAGAATGCGCCCTTAACTGGGTCGCGTCTATAGGTTTGAGTCCTGGTTCAGATAAGCTATCAATTTGTAAGCAAGATGTACCGCTTCTCTAACGATTTGTGGTCACGGTTGCACAAGTTGGCCACTTTGGTTAATAATATGACAAAGTATAGTAACTATGCAAAAAGAACTTCGGACCACTTTCATTATTCAGGATAAAACGCCGCACAGTAAGGCAATCCTTGCAGTGCGCAAATCATGAATACGGAGGTTAACAGAGAGCATATATGATAAACTATGTACAAATAAATGGTCAAAAACTGTATAGACTGCGTACTTTCGCAATACCTCAGTCATAATACGACATATTGAACCATCCACCAAGCAATAAATGAGCCGTCTCGTGACGTGAAATTTACCAAGTAGTGCAAGACGGGCTTTCTGGATATGTCAGTTCTAAAAACACGTTTAAACAAAGAAAGAAAGAATGAAAGAACGAACGAACGAACGAACGAACGAATGCGGTTGTTTCAAACATACAAACATGATTGTAGCGCTTTCTTTTTAAATAAACGAATGAAGTGGGAAGTTGTTTTTTTTTTTTTTTTCTTCTTAAATCTTTTTTTTCCCTTTTTTTCGGAAACGCATATAAGATTTGTCATGGATGTTCATTTCATAGAAAAACGGTAGCTGTTCATTGCAATCGTAAATGGCCCCTGAGGTAGTCGTTTAAGTAACTGTTTAGTGCAATCAGTTATGACACACTTGTTTTATGGCCTACAGTACAGTCGCCTATTGTAAAGGTATGAAGCAGAGACCTCAATGCACCTCCAGATATTTAAATTGAAGTTTTATCACTACTGTGTTTATGTAAGGACATTGGTGTCATATTAAAGCAATATACATGTACACGCGTGCCATTCAATGGCTATAGCTCGATTTCGACCTCAGGTGCGTCAGAAGATCGAAGAGTCTACTTAGTAGCACGTGAAAGGATATTCAGATTGTAACATTACAAATACTTACTGCGCGTGTATCCCAAGTGTAACGGAAAACTTGAAGCATTTCGTACTGATTTACCTTACACGTGCAACTTCATGGAATCGTCGATCTTTTGGCGCATCTGAGGTCAAAATCGAGCTATACCGTGAAAATTTACACCTACAGATTAAAGGTACTATAAAAAAATTTGGTATTTACATGGTGTCATCTTGAAGCAATACATCAGGGTCTCTATATATAGAGACCCTGCTCACATCGAGATGATGCGTTATGAAAACGATTCATTCATGTTTCTTAATTTCTACGCTTGGATCCCTTGAATTGCATTTTCGTATATTTCAGATGGGTGTTTTCAAGGGTAGACGAAAAAATGGTATTTTCTTGGCCACCAGAAAATGTTATGTTAAAAAACTCGCTTCAGCTAGGCTATTCTCTAACTGTCAAAAGACTAAGTGTAAAGGAACGTCTAAATCACAGACAGTATCGATGCCATCCTAAGAGTGTAAAAACACTATCACCTTTAAAAAGAAGTACTCCCTGTTATGGTAACTTGGCTAGCCAGTAAATCTGTTTAATCGCCACTTGTGAAAAAATCAAGTATATGTATGTATCTTACGGCACGAAAACCTGACAAAGCAAAAATCGCATGTGGACAGAGACCAGTAAATGTATCGTTGCCTGCGATTGGCCCGAAGTGTGGGCAGATCTACCGCGGCAAATTTAAGATGTAACGCTTCCTACCATTGGTCATAAATGCGTATCTATCAAATGTCTTTTGTCCCATGATAGTATAATCTTTCTAGAATATTTTGCTATATTGTTCTATTTAATCAGCTGCTGTTTTGCCGTGCAATTGCCAAATTGCGGATGTAGTGATTTTTGAATAATCATTTTTTCATTGTTGAGCGATTTTGGGGTGTCCCTAAACAGCGAAAAGTACCGTCCTTGGATGCTGGCGAACCCCCTATTTTTTTTTTTTTTTTTTTTTTTTTTTTTTTTTTTTGCTGCACTTGTACACGGCCTAGGGCGATCTCTCGTCTGCTGAATGTGTCGGGGTCCACTATAAGCTGTGAAGGAGGATATGAAAGAGTCTTGTTTTGGGGCAAATTACAATGGGAGTCTATGGGAACGATAATTATAGGTCTCTTCCCATGTACTGTCTTTGCAATAGTCTTCTGATAGTCTGATACTTTTTTTTTCAAAATCACCCTTTCCTGAAATACATCAAGAAAAACATGATCGTGTCACAATCCTTTTGCGTTCTAAAGGTCTTAAAAAGAGCAACAACACATGAAAATCGGTTTACAGATAAAAGTAGGAATATGAAACTATCTGAAGCTCTGCAAAGAGCAATTCAAGTTTAAATCACAAGCCAGAAACCGCTTACAAACGGTCATTAGCAAGCTATCAGTCGTAGGAGAATCGCTTTCAAACCCCAAAATATTACAGTATTTCAAACGCCATCATTTTTATCTGAGTTTGGCTGGTCTGATATCACAGATATTAATTTCATTGTATAAAACAGGAGAGCACTGGGAACGATCTCATTCAAATTAGAACAAGCTCCAAAGTATTGGAACGACCTCTACTGGAATTTTCTCAATTATTTGTTTAGATAATGCGCCCCGTAGCCATTTTTAACAGGATATGTAATACAAAGTGCTCGTTTCCCCAGGGCGAGCGTACCGGGGCTGTATTCTTCGTGGAAAACCACAATTTTTTGCAAAAAAGGTGTCAGTTGTTGGCAAACTGTTGTGAAAAAGCAACATCGTGTTCGACCTTTTAAAAACGACCCAGCGGAAATTATTTCGGTTTCAACCGCAGTTTTGGGCCGTATGCATCGAAAAGTCATCTTTACACGACACAGCATTGCCACAATTATCCATTTTTCGCTAGAAACTTAGAAAAAAAATCAAAAGAACCACCGACACCGTTTATCCGTTTCTAGCCTTTGGACCAACCTCGCGAGTTCCTGGATGTGCGATTGGAACAGAAGTTCACTACCTTTTTTTGGAGGCCGTTTCAAAGTTTACCACCCGTGAGGTTTACAGTCAATAGACATAATTGTTCGTCACTTTTGAAAACTCCATAGACTTCAATGTATTTTCACATTTACAATAAAAATTATCCTGCCTCTTCTGGTCGACATATTTTTATGATTTGGGTGTCACTGGAAAGTTAAATAAATAAAGCAATAAACAAAGGTCATTTGGTGAAGTTTCGACTTTTCACTTTTGAAATACAGAAGTTTAAAGTTTAGTGAAATTTTGAAAAAGACACTTTCCCATTGACGTCAATGATGACGTTGCCCAAAAAGTGCCAAAAAAATTCTCGCGACTTTTTAAAAAATTGTAGCTTGAAAACGCATGCATGGAATTTAATGAAACGGCCTTTGTTTATTGCGTTATTCATTTACCTTTCAAATGACACAAAAAACAATAAAATATGTTGACCAGGAGAGGCAGGATAATTTTTCTTGCAAACATGAAAATACATTGAAGTCTATGGAGTTTTCCGAAAGTGACGAACAATTATGTCTATTGACTGTACCTCTGACATTCCTTCAGAAAATACACTGTATGTGAAGCGGCACTGTCAAAGAAACACAACTATACTGTAGTATGATTTTTTGTCAGGATTTGATTCAACCTCGTATGTTTTGTCTTTTGTTTGAGACACATTGTACCTCATGTTGCCATAGCTGTATGAACTGAGACATGCAAACTTTTGAGTGTGTACCTTGAGTCTCCAGTTGTTGCCTCGTATCTTTTGGTTTGTGATACATTGTGAAACATTGTACCGATGGAGCTACAAATCTTCTGTCTAACTTGGTGCGAAAATGCCAATTTTGTGCTTTTAATGAAATTTCACAAGTGAATTAATTTACATCGACCGCTTTACATGCATTATGTCTATGTTCCGTATTGCACAGGCTTCAATTGTAAATTTAGCCCCGGGTCGTTTGAACCATATGAGCTCATAATCACCTAGATACGATACGCATTTGATATGGGATATTGTACCTGGATTGTTTATTAGGGGTGATAATGACAGGTATTCCCCTGTTACGAATACACTGAGTCGGATATTGCACCGACTGAGAACTATTCTGCTTACCTTTTCAATACACAAATACAAACACTGGTTTTGCAGCCACGCAGCATTAAATTTCCCTTATTTCCCATGTAACGTTTTCGATACCCAAAGTCCATGTTTGTGAATATGGACATTGTCAGTTAACTGTATATGATTTAGTTTAAACACTTAAAAGTGTTTCAAACAGTCTCCATGTAATGCTACCGTTTTCCCCCAATTACGTTGTTTTTTAATATACAGAAACGAATATTGGATAGGCCTTGAACAAACGTAATAAAAGTTACAAGAATGGAATTCTCTGAAAATTTATGAGTATTTATAACCCGTGACCCGGAATGTCATCAACATTTTATATTGATAGATAATATTTAAAACCGTTAATAACTATTGATTCAGACATGTAAACATATAAAAGGCCCGACTGTCTATTGAAACGCAAGAAATGCATATCTTAAAGATGATGTCTTCAAATAGCATAACAAAACAACAAAGTGATCAGATCTGTGATAAAACTTCAAATGTTGCGGACATTGCTGGGCGGCCAAAATGGTCCGGAATGTCCGCAACATTTTTATTGAAACTATTCCTATTATATCTATTAAAAACTATAAATATTGTCATGTAAACTCATTGAATTGTTCCGTTGAAATGCATTTGTTACGGAAGAATTACAGGGGTGTAAACTAAAAAGGATTCCGACTGTCCGTTGAAACACAGGCAAAGCATATCTTAAAGATAATGAATTTGTTATTATTAATTATAGAAATCAGTGGGGACCAAAGTGATCGGATCTGTTGTATAACAGGCATTGTGGACCATAATTACAAACAGTTTATGATTAGTTGCTTCAACTTTCGCAATAATATGACATGCTTTTTAATCATTAACCGTTTTCATCATTTATTATAAATTTTAAATGTTGCGGACATTGCGGGACGGTCTAAATGGTCCGGGGTGTCCGCAAGATTTTTTTTATTGAAACTGTAGCTATTAAAACTGTTAATTACTATGAATAATGTCATGTAAACTCACTGAAGAGTTAAAATTTACCGTTGAAATGCAATAATTTGAACGACAGAATTACAATTGTGTAAACATGGAAGAAATTGTGACCAAACGGCCAAACGTGTTTTATTATACACAGACATTCGTGGTTTGTGGGTCATTTGGTCATTATGTTTATAATTTACTTGTTTTATCGCATTAATAAAGCATAATCGATGGGTATTTTATCGGTTTAAAGAGAAAAATCATTTACGGACATTTCGGGTCTGCGGACATTTCGGTCCCTTTGGGGCGTCCCGGAATGTCCGCAAGGATTTTTTTCTAAGTTCTTTTTTCGTTTTTATGAAAATTATTTCCCCGAATTTTTGCATTTAATAGACTTATTTAATGATAATTTATGTTTTTATACATTTTTAAAACAACTTAATTTTTTGCGGACATTCCGGTCCGCGGACATTCCGGTCCCCTACACCCCTCGGCCTTATAAACCTCTGCAGAAATTGCATCTGCACCGGGAGCTTTGCCAGATGACAGTGTCGAACTGCTTTCCTTGTTTCCATGACGGTTGGAAATTCATCTAACAGAACATTGCACTCTAACTGTGGAAGTCTGCCGACTGCATCCTCATTGATGCTTGATGGTCGTTTGAGCACCTTTCCAAGATAGCCTCTTTATCTGTGAGAAAAGTGCTTCCACCTGCACTGAGCAATGCGGTCGCTCCAGAACTCTTTGGACCATTAATGGTCATTTGTGTGCGTCATTTCTTCATGTCCTTTCTGCCCGCATAAGACTGATTTTCTCCTGTTTTCTTCCTCAGCCAGGAATCTTGCATGTCCCAAAGCTTGGTCTGGACTGTCTTACAAATGTTGCTGTAGGCTGCTTTTTTGATACTGAGCTAGTGTCATCTTGGTGTGCCTTGTGCAATCGGTGTTTTTCTTCAAGGGGTTTCTCAATTTCGTCATCATTCTCATCAAACCAGTCTTGATGATTGGTCTACACGTAAACAATATTTATTTGCCCATTAATACATATATATATGTTACAAGCATATTATATTGAGTATTTGGATTGGAAAGCAAGCTGTAATAGCTTATATATATCCTCTCCAAGTCTTGATGATTGCGAGATGGATGTCCTAATTTAAACTTGAGTAGTAGCAGCTGAAGAATGAAATGTTTTATGGAAAACTGTCCAGTTTTCTTCGGGGTTCTCTGAACTGAGATTGACTGCATTCAGTTGGTTGCAAATGCCCGTTAAGAAAGCTTGTTTCATGCTGTCTTGAGACATCCAGTCTCTGAGGAGCTTTCTTGCCTTGAGGTCGCCTTGTAGGCTGGATTCTTAGGATGAGTTTGCTGACAACCAGTCTATGATCTGTCCAGCAGTCTGCACCACACATAGTCTTTGTCACTCTGACAACCTGCCTGTCTGTTCTACTTACTATGACATAGTGTATGAGATGCCAATGTTTGGAACTGGGTTTTGTTTTCATTATGTAGACGGAAGACTATGCTGGTGATTAGAAGATCATGTTCAGCACACTTCCTTAGAAGCAAGAGACATTTGCTGTTGCACTTTCCAACACCTTCTGGACCTATAACTCCTTCCCAGGTCTGGTGGTCTGTACCAACTCTGGCATTAAAGTCGCCAAGAAGGAGAAGCTTGTCTCTATATATAAGTATTAACAGAAACTCTACCTTTCAGCCTGTGTAGATAATGAAAGCGAAAGACTGTACGGTTTTACATGGAAGGAAATTAGCTTATCTTGCTTCTGCAATGGTGATAATGATAATGATGATGATTTTCAGAGTTGCACAAATTGCAAAAACAGTTTTACAACGGGTACCAGTAACCAATATACACAATAAATCATGATTTACTCACAATGTGTGTGGAAACATCCATTTCATTTCATATATCCTGTGTTTGCAATTTATGTATCAGTTATCAACAAGCAACAACAATTTTGTTATCGACGCAAACATATCTGCTTAGCTCGTATGACTTAATAAAATGCTACTCAAATGTTGATATCGTTGTTATCATTAGAAAGCTTTTCTCAATCTGCTTGAAAATGAGTCGCGTCATAAGAAAACCAACAATTTGGTTTCCGAACAGGTCTGACACAAACGAGCCTGTACAGTCACAGAAGCAGGCTAGAAGCTTGAAATCCCGGATTTAAGAAAGCGAGGAATTGTACTATCCGTGCAGCGAAAACATAGGTGCTGATCAGCTTCGCAGTTACTGCGAAGCTGATCTGCGTCTTTGTTTTCGCATATGCAAAATGTTAGTTTTCTCATGAGGCGGCTCAAAGAAACAATATTGCAATTAATTAGGTAACTGTCAATAGAAGTTGTTGTGGCTTTGCGTTACAGAGTCAATATTTTGTTTCATTATGCACTGGGTTACAACTGTTTAAGTACGGCAAAATAAACTTATATTGTGGAAGCACTGAATGATCAGCCTTTAAATTAATGCCAGACAGTGATTATGGAACGAAAATATTATTTGAGGCACGTCATGAGAAAACGAACATTTTGCAAATGCGAAAACAAAAGGTGCAGATCAGCTTCGCAGAAATTGCGTAGCTGCTGATCAGCGCCTATGTTTTCGCTACATGGATAGTACAATTCCTCTTCTTTTCTAAATCCAAAATTTCAAGCTTATAGCAATCTTCTGTGACTGCACAGACCGGTTAGTGTCGGGCCTGTTCGGAAACCTCATTGTTGGGTTTCTCATGACTTGGCTCATTTGTCAGAATTGTTTCTGTTTAATTTTCGCTTTTTAAACTGTATTTCTCTACTGTATACCGACTTTCAATCAGTACTGATTTGAATCTTGCATCAGACGTGTACAACGAGAATACAAGGTTTCTTATGAAATAGATAAATAAAGAAAGAAAGAAAGAAAGAAAGAAAGAAAGAAAGAAAGAAAGAAAGAAAGAAAGAAAGAAAGAAAGAAAAGAATCTGCATTTTACCGTGAGGGGAAAATCCCGTTTCGGTCCGCCATGTCATTCCAGAAAATATAAAACAGGTCTAATCAAAGAATTACTGTGGCGATCTGCTAGAGATTGGAACTGGGTTAAGTATTCCCAACTTTCTGATTTTATTGATGTTAAGTAATGATGAAATTGATATGTGACTGTGCGAAAACCAACAATTTGGGTTTCCGACCAGGTCCGACACAAACCAGGCTGTACAGGCACAGCATAAAGCTGGAAACTTGAAACTTTGGATATAAGTAGAAGAGGAATAGTACTATCCATGTAGCGAAAACAAAGGCGCCTTTGTTTTCGCCTATGCAGATTGTTGGTTTTCCCATGCGGCGGCTCAGTCGTAATGGTGAAATTCATATTGAAATTGATACTCAGAACTGTTTTAGGAAAGAGTCCAATATTTGAATAAAACTACCGTAATTACTGAAGGATATGGCATTTCTCAATGGAATAACGACTAAGTTGACAGTTCTATTCATATTTCATTTTTACAGTCATCTACAAATAATTTTATTTTCATTAAATCTGACATCAACGTAATATTTTTATACTTGTTCATCATTACATCACTATGTAAGTGTCCGAAATGCACCTATTCCAAAAAAACATTTAGGCTAGTTACCCTAATTAAACAGAATTGAATCGTATTGAATCATGGCGATCAAAATCAAACAACTCTGGTCTACTGTGTCAAGTGATTCTGTCATTTCTATAGGATTCTTCAAGTGCCCAAAATGTATTCGGAAGTTCAAAAACATACATCAGGCTCAGCCGTGAATGGGGCTTTATATGAAGGCCTATATTAACCTAGCCGCGTATATTGCATATGCGTATATTGCGTATATTAAAGGCGCAGATCAGCTTCGCAGTGTAACTGCGAAGCTGATCGGCGCCTTTGTTTTCGCAACACGGATAGTACAGTTCCTTTATTTTCTAAAACCAAAATTTCCAGTCTCTAGCCATCTTCTGTACTTTTACAGTTCGGTTTGTGTCGGACCTGTTCGGAAACCTTGTGTTTGTTTTCTCATGACGCGGCTTATTTGAAGTCATACATAAACCTATTTCTTTTAAAAAAGTACAAACTTTTAATGACGTATACATCTGTATCGGCCTCGGAATCGAGAGGTCCCGGGTCCGATTCCCACACGGGACACTATGCTGTGTCCTTGAGCAAGACACATTAACTCCCTGCACTACTGGTTAATACCAAGAACGTTGGCTCCGTCCCAACATGACTGAAAAATTGATGACTGGGACGTTAAACTCAATAACATACAAAAGGTTTGTCCCATTCCCTTCTGTTGTTCGTTCTACTAGACTGATGTAATGGGTTCACCTTATACATCAGATGAGCCGCATCGTGAGAAAACGGAATTTTTGCCTACGCGAAAACAAAGGCGCAGATCAGTTTCGCAGTAACTGCGAAGCTGATCAGCGTCTTTGTTTTCGCTACTCGGATAGTACACCCCCTCTTCTACAAATATCCAAAATTTCTAGCTATCTTCTGTGATTGCACAGACCGGGTTATGTCGGACCTGGTCGGAAACCCCGAAGACCGGTTTTCTTACATCGGGGCTCACATAATGCAAATAATGTACATGATCTTTAGCATCAAACGAAACAATAAGGAAGTAGAGAATCCTCCATCAACTTGTAATTATTATGTTCAACAGATGGTCGTCTATATATTTTGAGCTTTAGAACAAATAAAATCATGTCGGATACATCTGTAAGCATCTCAGTATGAATTTAATACATGAGTAAACCTCAGCGTCGTGAGTTATCTACATTTTCATGAGTAAACGTCAACGTCATGATTTATCAACATTTCCATGAGTAAACCCAAGCAGTGTCATGAGTTATCTACATTTCCATTAGTAAACCGCAACGTCATGATTTATCTACATTTTCACGAGTAAACCTCAACGTCATGAGTTATGTACAGCTTCACCAGTAAACCTCAACGTCATGAGTTATCTACAGTTTCATCAGTAAACCTCAACGTCATTGGTTATCTACATTTTCACGAGTAAACCTCAACGTCATGAGTTATCTACAGTTTCTTGAGTGAACCTCAACGTCATGAGTTATCTACATTTTCACGAGTAAACCTCAACGTCATGAGTTATCTACATTTTCATGAGTAAAACTCAACGTCATGAGTTATCTAAATCTTCACGAGTAAACCCAAGTATCATGAGTTATCTACAGTTTCTTGAGTGAACCTCAACGTCATGAGTTATCTACATTTTCACGAGTAAACTTCAACGTCATGAGTTATCTACAACTTCACCTCTTTGACCTCTTTGATAATGTTAGGAAAACTTGTCCAAGAATTGACTCGTTGAATGACGAAAATAAGTTTCTTTATCTTTTGAATTCCAGTGGTTCGACAATTATAAACGTAGCAATATTTGTTCATTCAGCATTTACGGCGAACTCTTCAAAAACCTTAAAGCTTAAAATTGCATATTCATTTGTCAATGTTTGTTTGTATTTTGTACTTCTTTCATGAATGTATTTTGTTAATGACTCATATGAATTGAGATCAAACAATAAATTATTGTAATTCTGTAATTGTAATTGTAACTTCGCGAATAAACCTCAACGTCATGAGTTATCTACAATTTCATGAGTAAACCTCAACGTCATGAGTTATCTACAACTTCACGAGTAAACCTCAACGTCATGAGTTATCTACATTTTTGGAGTAAACCTCAACGTCATGAGTTATCTACAATTTCACGAGTAAACCTCAACGTCATGAGTTGTCTACAATTTCACGAGTAAACCTCAACGTCATGAGTTATCTACAACTTCACGAGTAAACCTCAACGTCATGAGTTATCTACAACTTCACGAGTAAACCTCAACGTCATGAGTTATCTACAGTTTCTTGAGTGAACCCCAACGTCATGAGTTATCTACATTTTCACGAGTAAACCTCAACGTCATGAGTTATCTACATTTTCATGAGTAAAACTCAACGTCTTGAGTTATCTAAATCTTCACGAGTAAACCCAAGTATCATGAGTTATCTACAGTTTCTTGAGTGAACCTCAACGTCATGAGTTATCTACATTTTCACGAGTAAACTTCAACGTCATGAGTTATCTACAACTTCACCTCTTTGACCTCTTTGATAATGTTAGGAAAACTTGTCCGAGAATTGACTCGTTGAATGACGAAAATAAGTTTCTTTATCTTTTGAATTCCAGTGGTTCGACAATTAAAAACGTAGCAATATTTGTTCATTCAGCATTTACGGCGAACTCTTCAAAAACTTTAAAGCTTAAAATTGCATATTCATTTGTCAATGTTTGTTTGTATTTTGTACTTCTTTCATGAATGTATTTTGTTAATGACTCATATGAATTGAGATCAAACAATAAATTATTGTAATTCTGTAATTGTAATTGTAACTTCGCGAATAAACCTCAACGTCATGAGTTATCTACAATTTCATGAGTAAACCTCAACGTCATGAGTTATCTACATTTTCGTGAGTAAACCTCAACGTCATGAGTTATCTACAATTTCACGAGTAAACCTCAACGTCATGAGTTGTCTACAATTTCACGAGTAAACCTCAACGTCATGAGTTATCTACATTTTTGGAGTAAACCTCAACGTCATGAGTTATCTACATTTTCATGAGTTAACCTCAACGTCGTTAGTTATCGACAACTTCACGAGTAAACCTCAACATCATGAGTCTACAACTTCACGAGTAAACCTCAACGTCATGAGTTATCTACATTTTCATGGGTAAACCTCAACGTCATGAGTTATTTACATTTTCGTGAGTAAAACTCAACGTCGTGAGTTATCTACAACTTCACGAGAAAACTTCAACGTCATGAGTTATCTACAACTTCACGAGTAAACCTCTACGGCATAAGTAATCTACAATTTCATGAGTAAACCTCAACGTCATGAGTTATCTACAACTTCACGAGCAAACCTCAACGTCATGAGTTATCTACATTTTCGTGAGTAAACCTCAACGTCGTGAGTTATCTACATTTTCGTGAGTAAACCTCAACGTCATGAGTTATCTACATTTTCGTGAGTAAACCTCAACGTCATGAGTTATCTACATTTTCGTGAGTAAACCTCAACGTCATGAGCTATCTACATTTTCGTGAGTAAACCTCAACGTCATGAGTTATCTACATTTTCGTGAGTAAACCTCAACATCATGAGTTATCTACATTTTCGTGAGTTAACCTCAACGTCATGAGTTATCAACATTTTCGTAAGTAAACCTCAACGTCATGAGTTATCTATAATTTCACGAGTAAACCTGAACGTCATGAGTTATCTAAATTTTCACGAGTAAACCTCAACGTCATGAGTTATCTACATTTTCGTGAGTAAACCTCAACGTCATGAGTTATCTACATTTTCGTGAGTAAACCTCAACGCCATGAGTTATCTACAATTTCGTGAGTAAACCTCAACGTCATGAGTTATCTACATTTTCGTAAGTAAACCTCAACGTCATGAGTTATCTACATTTTCGTGAGTAAACCTTAACGTCATGAGTTATCTACATTTTCGTGAGTAAACCTCAACGTTATGAGTTATCTACATTTTCACGAGTTAACCTCAACGTCATGAGTTATCTACATTTTTGTGAGTAAACCTTAACGTCATGAGTTATCTACATTTTCGTGAGTAAACCTCAACGTTATGAGTTATCTACAACTTCACGAGTAAACCTCAACGTCATGAGTTATCTACAACTTCACGAGTAAACCTCAACGTCATGAGTTATCTACAACTTCACGAGTAAACCTCAACGTCATGAGTTATCTACAACTTCACGAGTAAACCTCAACGTCATGAGTTATCTACAACCTCACGAGTAAACCTCATCGTCATGAGTTATCTACAATTTCACGAGTAAACCTCAACGTCATGAGTTATCTACAACTTCACGAGTAAACCTCAACTTCATGAGTTATCTACAACTTCACGAGTAAACCTCATCGTCATGAGTTATCTACAACTTCACGAGTAAACCTCAACGTCATGAGTTATCTACAACTTCACGAGTAAACCTCAACGTCATGAGTTATATACATTTTCACGAGTGAACCTCAACCGTCGTGAGTTATTTATAACTTTATGAGTAAACCTCAACGTCATTCACGAGTAAACTTCAACGTCATGAGTTATCTACATCTTCGTGAGTAAACCTTAACGTTTTGAGCTGACTAGAATATATTAAGTAAAGCTAAATGTCATTTAATTTAGTTCTCAGCATTGTAAACTTGTTCCAGATTTTTTTTTTGCTGAGGCTTTTAACCATAGTTTAGACTAAAACAAATCTCCTCTTCTCGTCCAATGGCCCAAAATGAGAGGTCGACGGATATTCTGAAGCGTTTTGTACGAGTTTCATCCTGTCCTTATTGTATATAACAGCTTAAAATAAGCCGCAACGTGAGAGAACCGGTCTTCTGGGTTTCCGACCAGGTCCGATACAAACCGGCCTGTACAGTCTAAGAAGCAGGCTAAAAGCCTGAAACTTTGGAGTTAAGAAGAAGAGGGATTGTACTATCCGTGTAGCGAAAACAAAGGCGCTGATCAGCTGTGCATTAACTGCACAGCTGATCTGCGCCTTTGTTTTTGCATAGGCCAAAATCCGGTTTTCTCATGATGCGGTTCATTAATTAGACTAAACATCGCAATAGAGCCTTTGAGCGGCTTCTGTTCATGGTGTGTACAGATGCAGACCAGTTCTGATATCAATACTCGCCAAAGAATCGACATGCATGTATTTATAAATGGATATGAGCTTCACTGATTTTATAGCCCTTCAAGAGAGCCAACATGGATAGGATTTAAGTATGATATGACACAACAGACGTAATACAGATTTTCTGTTATTTCAGAAATGTTTATATTGATCTAAAATGAGATAACGAACAAAAACAATGCATAAGGTGCGGTTATATGAATGACAAGATAATTTACAAAGCAAGCTATAACAGTCAAAATAGAAATGTCAGGATGTGCTTAATATCACATAGCATCAAGAGATGTTGTGTAATGAATGTATAATATGATGAAATAATGGATAGTGTGAAATATACATGTACATTTAAAAACAAAATAATTGTGTTTGGAATTTTTGAAAATAATATTTCTCCGTAGGTATGTTTTCGTACACAGTAAAAATTCTTGTACCGTAGTCGTTTTAGCTTTTTAATGCTCCAGTACTTCAGAGCAGGCGCTGCTGCTGGGTCCTCGTTTCTGTATGCACACGAACGAACGAAGTCTATGCCCACTTTCCTTCCTCTTAGCATACTATATGGTTCCGTTTCAATGTCTATAGCATACTCTAATAACTTTCTTGGGAGGAAGTCTCATTTAGAATTCTGTTTATAATTAATAGGCTTAACAAGAAGCCTGCTAATTATTAAAATGGGCGTTTCGGTTACGCCAGAATGTAAAATGATATAATACTTATTAAGTCTCTGCTGTGAAAAACGATCTTGAAATATGCAGAAACAGCATGGACTATTTAAAGCTATTAACAGATAAAAAGAATCATACTCATTTGTAAATGGTAAAGCTGAGATGCACCTAACAAGTGCATTGTAATATTACGAGAAATGCAAACCAGCCTTCTCAAACAATATTTAATGCCATTTAATGTTGTATGATGCATTTTTTTTTCAAAATCATGGCCTGGACGTTAAGCATTAATTCAAACAAACTAACTAAAAAATAAAATGTATTCTATTGGCCTTTATCAATACTCACACTGGTAAATGTAAAAGTACTGGAGCTGGTTGCAACGAACCGGTGCAGTCTAAATTACGCACTGGAGTAGGATTAAAATGGCGGAAAAGGTAAATAAATCTTATACCTCTTTTCTTTACCATTCCCTTATAAACTTGTGTGTATTTTATTTGTCATGTCACCTGGCACAGAGAAGGGCGGAAGCATTGTAGTTTATGATTTTATCACGCAATAGTCAATTTATTTCATGGGCTAGAAGCCAAATCCGATACAGTTCTACCAGCATGACCGGTGGCATGTGTTTTCGTGCCAAATTGAGAGGAAAATGCATGTTTGAGCATAGTTTTTGTTTTATTGTCATATATTTATGAATAAACATTCGAGAAACACGATTTCCGATCGCCAATTGTTTTCTTGGTATCGAAGCAAATGTTTTATTGATGATTTTCTATTACAACGCAATGGGAGCATATTTTGAATCATTTGTACAACGCACTGGTGATCGTACAAACTTGCTTCAGGGTTACTGATTTCACATAGGCAAAGCATCTAACTCGCCCAATCATTACGCAATCATATATGCAAAGATTAACAAGACTGTAAAAATGATAGTTGTTAGACGAAAATTTGATTTTTGCTCTACTATTGCTAAAACATAGATGGTGGTTATACGTTAAAGGCGATTCTTAGAGTACACGCACTCTATGTGTCGAGCACTATGTGCCGAGAACCACCCGGTTTGCTATATAACGTGGGGTCTAAGGTTTATGAACATAATGTTATGAGGCATTTTCTTGCTTTACTTTCCGTGTTGTCAGACCTAGATCCCGCTTATCATCTCATCAACCCATTCACCCGATCAATCAGAAAAGAAAGATACGAGTAAGTAAAATGCATTTATGTCCTACATGTATTTTTAAAATGGGTCCATCTAAGTTTTTAATGAGTTTATTTAGCTGGATATGACGAAGACTGTGCTTTGTTTTAATTCTTACAATTTACAACTAGCTCTTTATTTTTTGGGGATTTTGGTTGGTCTGCTGATGCTCTGACTGATGTACTTTTATTTATACAGATTCTTTACGATAAGAATATAATCCAGTTTAAAGTACTAAAGCCGGTCGAACAGATGTACATGAAGCTTCAATGTACATATAGTTTATGACTTGCTGTTCGCATTGTTGCAAATTGCAAATTTACAAACATAGAAGCTTCAAGTTCAAGCCCCTGTTACTGCACCAGCATGATCCCAGGCACGATAAGGTTTCTAATAGGACTTTCTAAAAATGTGCAATAATCACGGTTACTAAATCCTCAAAATTGGCCGCAGCCAATTGAACGTAAAATCGCTATTGCATGTCAACTGGCAACAGCCAATATAACGTAAAATCGCTATTGCCAGTCAATTGGCAGCAACGATTTCAGCGTAAAATCGCTGCTTACAGTTAACTGGTACTAGACCTTTCCAACATTTTAACATTCATAAAGCGTTAAAGATGTTACATGTACAGTCGTATTATTGATCGAGTGCACAAGTTAATGAGATGATAAACAGGGATCTAGGTTTGAAAACATGGACATCGTCAGGAAAACATGTACGTGAAATGTTTACCCCCTTAAACCACACGTTATATAGTAAAACTGGGATTTGAAGGGGTATACCCATTTTTCTTATTTTTGATCCAGCAAAAGAAAGGCAGGGTGAGTCTACCTTACACCTCAAATAGTCAGGTCAGGATTTATCTTTTCTAGATTGGTTCTGCTACCGGTAAACATGTAATCCGATACAACCTGCTCATGTGGGTAGATGGGGCTCATTGGCCTTGGAAGGTAATCCATCTAGGAGTTTTAGTCTGGTCTCTACAAAAAACTAGAAATTGGCTGCTATGCCATAAACTAGCCTGTCACAACCTGGGTGACAGTAGCTTCTGCAGCGGAAGTCGACATACTGGCTTTCCGGTGTTGCAGCAGTGGTCCAGCGGAGGAGCACATTCACATGTTGCCAACGGTGGAGCACACAGCCCGAGTCAGTAGGGAACGGCGGCGCTCTTGGACTGCCGAATAGTGTCCGAGTTGGTGAAAGGAAGGGCATCCTACCATAAAATCTTGCTACAAACAATCATGACAAGTCAAAATAAAGGAAAAAGCTCGGGGGCGTGGAGCTGCAGGGTCGGGCCCTAGTGGCGAATCCAGCGAATGCCCAAAGTCTTTCCGTGTTGGCACACTCAATGTGGGCACGATGTGGAGGAAATCTAATGAAGTGGTGGAGACTGTGTCACGGAGAAGAGTAGACCTGTGTTGTCTCCAAGAGACTAGGTGGAAAAGAGAAGGCGTAAAGCAGATAGTCGGCAAAGATTCTCGCTTTAAACTCTTTTGGTCTGGAAATGTCAAGGGCACTGGTGGCGTTGGAATTCTGCTTGCAGAGAAATGGTGGGAGAATGTATTTGAGGTTGTCCGAGTCTCAGACAGGATCATTCTCATTCGAATGACCATTGGCAAGACAGTTTTTGTCTTTGTGTGTGTGTATGCACCACAAGCTAACCTGAGTGACTTTGAGAAGGACCGTTTCTACCAGGAGCTGCAATCCACGGTAGCTAAAATCCCAGCCTCAGAACAACTTCTTGTCTGCGGAGACTGGAATGGGCACCTCGGCTCCCAGTCCACTGGGTTTGAAGAGGTACATGGCGGGCAAGCCATTGGTAAGAGGAATACTGAAGGAGAGAGAATATTAGAGTTTGCATTTGCTAACGACCTTCTGGTTGGTAACACCTGGTTTAAGAAGAAACAAGAACATCTGGTCACCTACCAGTCTGGGGTAGCTGCTACCCAGATAGACTTCATCCTGTACCAGCGTAGCTTCAGGAAGCAAGTATCCAATGTAAAAGTCATCATTGGAGAGGAGTGTGCATCACAACATAGGCTGTTGATTGGAGACTTCAAAGTTTCTATCCCTCCTCAACCCAAGCGCAAGTTTGTGCCACGCATCAAGGTGTGGAAGCTAAAAGACCCAGAGAAGCGAGCAGAGCTCTTTGAAGTGTTCAAAGCAAAAACACAAGGAAGACAGCTGTCACAGACATGCATAGTAAATGAGCGTTGGACTTCTCTGAAGGACAACCTTCTGCAGGCTACAAAGGAAATATGTGGTGTTTCCGCGAATCACCCATGGAGAAAGCAGACTTGGTGGTGGAACAAGCAGGTGGAGGAAGCAGTCAAGGAGAAGCGCAGGTGCTTCAAGTTGTGGAAAGCTGGTGGCAGTCGTGCTGCATACAACTCAGCCAAGCGTGCATCCAACCGTGCAGTGTACCATGCCAAGAATGAGGCTGAGAAGGTTGCTCTCCAGAAAATAGATCCAAGATCTGCAGATGTATATCGTCTGGCCAAGCAAATGAGACGTGACAACCAGGATGTCATGGGAGAGAAACCTATAAAAAATGATGAAGGCCTACTGTCACTAGATGAGGATGCAAAGAAAGAGGCTTGGAAAGAGCATTATGAGCGTCTCCTCAATGTCGAATTCCCATGGAATCCAGATGACCTGTCAGTGGAAAGCCCAGTTGAAGGCCCAAGCGAGCCGATCACCTTGGACATGATCACAAAGGCCATCAACAAGATGGCCTCTGGCAAAGCAGCTGGACCATCAGGTATCGTTGCCGAGATGCTGAAGCCCCTTGGTGAAGCTGGCGTAGCTGAGGTGCGTGATCTTATCAAGGACATAATTTCAGAAGGTAGCATTCCAATTGACTGACAGGAGAGTAACATCGTCAATTTGTACAAGGGCAAAGGAGATGCTCTGAACAGGGGTAACTACAGGGGCTTGAAGCTGATTGAACAGACAATGAAAGTACTGGAGCGTGTAGTAGAAGGACTCATCCGGCAAAGAGTTGAGATTGATGAGATGCAGTGTGGCTTTATGTCAGGTCGTGGCACTACAGATGCGATTTTCTTGTTCGTCAACTACAAGAGAAGCACTTAGCTGCTAACAAGCGGCTCTACATGGCCTTCGTTGATCTGGAGAAAGCATTCGATCGGGTCCCACGGGATGTCATTTGGTGGGCAATGCGAAAACTAGGAATCGACGAGTGGCTAGTGCGCCTTGTCCAGTCCATGTATAAAGACGTGAGAAGTAGAGTAAGAGTTGGCAGTGGATACGGTGAGGAGTTTGGTGTCAAAGTAGGTGTTCATCAAGGATCTGTCCTAAGTCCACTACTCTTCATCATTGTGCTAGAGGCTTTATCCAGGGAGTTCCGAACAGATTGCCCTTGGGAGCTGTTGTATGCAGATGACTTGATGATTAGTGCTGAGTCCATGGAGGAACTACTGGTTAAGCTGAAGACATGGAAAGCAGAGATGGAGAGGAAAGGCCTTCGAGTGAACATGGGGAAGACAAAGATCATGGTCTCTGGCCCCAATCTGGACCTTCTGAAAAAATCTGGAAAGGATCCCTGTGGCGTCTGTCAGACAGGTGTAGGAAGAAATGCTATCTTCTGTGGTGGCTGCTTGTCCTGGATCCACAAGAAATGCAGTGGAATCAAAGGCCCCTTACGCCCTGATCCTGATTTCAGATGTGCTCGATGTCTGGGAAAGGCACGTCCAATAGATGGAAGACTAGTGAAGGAGGTTCAGGTTGATGACGAAACAGTTGAGGCTGTTCCAGAGTTCTGTTATCTAGGAGACATGCTTTCTGCTGGTGGTGGTTGTGAACTGGCTGCAGTTACGCGTTGCAAATCCGCTTGGGGCAAGTTCCGACAGCTACTCCCCCTCCTCACCAACCGCAATCTGCCACTTTTGACCAGAGGTTAAGTGTATTCAACTTGTGTGAGAAGTGTAATGCTGCATGCCGCAGAAACATGGGCCATGACTGTGGCTACACTTAACCGCCTACGGCGCAATGACCGTGCGATGATCCGCTGGATCTGTAATGTCAAGGCGAATGATGAAGTAAGCTCAGACTCCCTTCTCTCAAAGCTTGGACTGCAGGATATAGATGTGGTGCTTCGCTCCAGCAGAATGAGATGGTATGGACACGTAGAGCGCAGCAAAGGCTGGATTGCTCAAGTACGCAAGCTAAACATAGTTGCACAGAAAAGATCTGGCAAGCCAATGAAATCATGGGATGAAGTGTTGTTAGACGACAGAAAAAAGCTAGGAATGGATACTGCTGATCCTCAGAATCGCTCAGAGTGGAGAGGTCGTCTAAGAAGGAGACTTGTAAAACAAGTCCAACCCTCAGTAGAGGACAACGGACTATAAAACGGATATGATGATGATGATGATGATTGATCCAAAACATGGATTTTGGGTACCCGTTAAAATCGCTTTTACAACTTTAAAAATCACTGTATATTGCATGGGCAAGTTTTCGTAATTTTAAAGCAAGAAAATGCCTAATAAAATTATGCCCGTAAACCTTAGACTCCACGTTGTATAGCAAAACGGGTGGTACATGTTTTTCTTATATTAACTCGACACATAGATTGTGTGTACTCTAAGAATCGCCTCTAACCTGTAATCACAATCTAATGGTTTTATCAAAAACAGAACAACACAGTGCTCAATGCCATCACTGTATGCAAGTTCAATGTTACAGCTTGTCTATGATTGAACACTGTAAAACAAAGTCTCTGTTTTTCTGGGCGAGTTAGATGCTTTGCCAGTGTGACATCAGCAACCCTGAAGCATGTTTGTGTGACCATCAGTACGTTGTATCAGTGCTTCCAAAAATGCTCCCAGTGCGTTGTAATAGAAAATCCACTATAAAACGTTTGCTTCGATGCCAAGAAAAACAATAGCGATCGGAAATCGTGGTTCTTGAATGTTTATTCATAAATATAATATAATATAACAAAACTATGCTCAAACATGCATTTTCCCCTCATTTTTAGCTCGAAAACACATGCCACCGATCATGCTGGTAGAACTGTATCCGATTTGGCTTCTACCCCATGAAATGAATCGCATATTGCGTGATAAAATCATAAACTGCGCTGCTTCCGCCCTTCTCTGCGCTTGGTGACATGACAAATAGAATACACACAAGTTTATAAGGGAATGGTAATGAAAAGAGGTACAAGATTTATTTACCTTTTCCGCCATTTTAATCTTACTCCAGTGCGTAATTTAGACTGCACCAGTTCGCTGCAACCAGCTCCAGTACTTTTACATTTACCAGTGTGATACTGAACCAATGAATAATAAAAAAAAAAAAAAAAAAAAAAAAAAAAAAAAAAAAAAAAAAAAAAGACTCGGTGGTTCAGTGGTTAGCTATTGTTGTATTCTGTCCAGGCGATCCGAGTTCGAATCCAGTCTCGGTAATATTTTGTTGTTTATTGCCCTCACATATACACGGCCGCCATTTTAGTTACTATTAAATAAGATCAATCATAAGATATGTCCTATTGTTAAGACTAAAGTTATGATATCTTAAGGATGAGACCTATCAAATACTGGAATCAGTAATAAGTTCTGTCTTAGGATAATACATGTCATAAAACGCTTCATGAAACGAGCCACTGGTGTACTTTTCTTCTCGGTTTAGCCCTCTTGCAAAATGAAGTTGGGCTTTATACACAGTCACCGTCTGTCCATCGTCAACAGATCCGCTGCAGAGATTTAAAACTGATGGTTCCACCACTTGGAAGGCATTTATTGGAATGGAAAATGGAAGTTTTGATAATGATGACGGGTTAAATAAAGATGACCACCATTTCCATATACATGTATAACCTTATGGTTTACAAATGAGCCGCCTCATGGGAAAACCAACAATGTGGTTTTTTGAACTGGTCCGACACAAACCGGGCTGTACAGCCACAGAAGACAGCTAGAAGCTTGAAATTTCGGATTTACAAAGAAAAGGGATTGTATACTTTCCTAGTAGCGAAAACAAAGGCGCTGATCAGCTTTGCGGTTACCGCGAACCTGATCTGCGTGTTTGTTTTCGCCTATGCAAATTGATGGTTTTCTCATGAGGCGGTTCAAATCTTGATAGATTTACACTTGCCGACTTTCAAGAGATCGAACTTTGATCTGGGTTACATGCCTTTCTCTTCATTTGTGCACAATGCTAATAGTGTGACAGTTTGAAAAATTGTTTATGGGATAAAAAACGATTTAATAGAGGTGTTATAGGAACTTTCCCAAAATCATCTAGGGTACTCTAATATACGTATTCTCCAATGCCTACATAAGTCATCCTCAACGGGGCATATTCAGAAAATATACATATTTCTATAGTCCCTCTGACATATGGCATGCTTTTCATACAGTCTTTTTATGCAACTACATGTATAGACGAAAAAGAACCACTTCCAATTTATAAGCACCATCAAACTTGCGTAAAACCCACCAACGCCAGCGTAAAGGATGACCAGTGTATATATATAGATGTATTTGAATGAGGGAACCTTAAAGGTGAAAACCCAAATTTGAACGACAAAATGGTAAAACCAATGAACACCAGTATACCAGAATGACATGTCACATGACCGAGAAAGCGGCGATGCTATAAATAAATAAATAAATAAATAAATAAATAAATAAATAAATACTAATAATAATAAAAAAAATCTGAGTCCAGAAGAAATTCAGCTATGTTTATTTGCGTGCCAAAAGATGAATGATTCGATGACGCCATATAGACATAGAATATCGTCTTGCATGCTCTTGTCTAGACTAATACATAGCGCTGTTTTAACGACAATACGCCTCACAAACGTTACACTGTTCGTTCCTTGTCGTAGACAGCCCTGTAGCAAAAATATCCCTAATGATGCAATCAATTCCCAATGGAAATATCATTATTTCCCGACGCCACCCTTCAAAAATTTTTTTTTTTGCCATTACTTTAAAACATACAGTGCCACAAACGTACCTGGAAAAGAATCATTGAATTTCTTTGGACCGACAATTGTTTTTTTTTTATTTTTATTTATTTTTTTTCTCTCTCATTCACATTGTCCAATATCGTGCTGCAATCTTGTTCCTTACGCGGGAGAAGGTTGGTTCCTTGTTGAAACATAGAATGACGCAGTAAATATTGCTGGAAGCAACGAATTACGTCATGGAACGTGGCTGATATAAAACGCGTTTTGATTGGTCGATCGATCTCAAACGGTCATACTAATTACCGAAAATGTCGGAAAATTGACCAATGGCAACAACGAACTGAATTTAGAGCAGATTTGACCAAACATGGCGGCGTCCGACGAGTCGAAGCATTCTATCTATCTTCTGATACTGAGTCGATCAATTTCTGATCATCACCTCAGGTGTGGGGTGGGTGGCTAAATTTAGAATTTAGTCAAGGGAAAATAAAACATTTGGGGTGGACCATTAAAACTATTTACAAGATATAGATGAGAGGCATACTAAAACGCATGCCTCTGGGCTAATGATTTAAATAGAAGGCTTAAATTCCTCAATGGTCTTAGATAGGACCACTGAAGAAGGGAGACTATTCCAAACCGGAATAGTTCTGGGGAAAAAGGAATTTTTCAGGGCATCACTATAGGCAAATGGTCTTGTGTATTGTGATTCATGTGATGCCCGAGTATGCCTTAGATTGGGTGCCGGGGTCAGGTATTTGTCTTTATCAAGAGACACTGTACCGGAGTGTATCTTGTAGAAGAAGGTTAAGGAGGACCGCTCCCTGCGAGACTCCAGGGATGGCCACTCAAGTTCGTCTAGCATTTCACCGACGCTACTGGTGTTCCTCCATCGCCTGCAGGTCCACCGGGCAGCAGTCCTCTGCACCTTCTCCACCATCTCAATCTGAGTTTCATGATAGGGATGCCAAATAGGAGCTGCATACTCAAGTTGAGGCCGAACCAATGTTTTGTATGCAACTTCCTTAGTATGCCTAGGAGCCAGTGCCAAATTGCGCCGAAGAAAACCCAAAGTCTTAGTTGCCTTGCATGTAATTTCAGAAATGTGTTGACCCCAATCAAGATCATCTGTGATAGTTAAACCGAGGTATTTAGCGGACTGAACCTGTTCTAATGTTTGCTGATGCAGTGTGTAATTGAATTCTATATGCCTGCTTGGATGTAGCCGCGTCACCCTCATTGAATGACATTTGCTAACATTGAATTTCATTTGCCAATCCATTTCCCATTTGGCCAAGCTATTCAGGTCATCTTGTAAAATTTGACAATCCAATGGTGACTTGACATTTGTGTATAAAACACAATCATCAGCAAATAGCCGAACAGATGACCTGATGTTGTCAGGAAGGTCATTAATAAAAATAAGAAATAGGACCGGTCCTAAGACCGATCCTTGTGGGACACCAGAAAGAACCGGGACTGGATCTGAGGCACGGCCATCTAATACCACTTTTTGAGAGCGCTCAGAGAGCCACGAGTCGATCCACTTATGTGTAGATCCTCTAATCCCGTAGAAGTCAAGTTTGTATAATAACCTTTTATGTGGGACCTTGTCAAAGGCCTTAGCGAAATCCATGACAATCACATCCGTCTGCCTGTGGCCACGACCCACTGCTCGGTCCAGATTACTAACCAAATCATGATAAAACTGAACTAATTGGGTTTCGCAAGACCTTTGACTTCGGAACCCATGCTGACAGTCAGCAAGAATGTTTTCAAGAGCCAAGTGTTTGTTTATGTTGCTGACTATTATATGCTCTAGAGTTTTGCAACAGATACAAGTAAGCGACACCGGTCGATAATTAGCTGCATCATATTTCTCACCTTTCTTAAATACCGGGGCTACATTTGCCTGTCGCCAATCGTCTGGTACAGCACCCTGAGCAAGCGACTCATTGAAGATATAGGTCAGTACAGGAGCAATTTCAGAACTACATTCCTTCAACACCCTAGCACTCAGGCCATCTGGCCCAGGCGCCTTATGTATATTCAAATTATTCAACAGTTTAATGACCCCATTGGGGTCAACTGTAATTTCACCCATAGCGGTGAAAGGACTTGTGCCTTTGGAGGGGATTTCATCATCTGATTCGCGAGTGAAGGCTGACTGAAACTGCCTATTACAAATATTAGCCTTATCCAAAGTGTCAGTCTTCAAGATACCATTTTCTCTAAGAGTATTGATCCCAGACGCGTCTTTCTTAAGGGACTTGACAAATGACCAAAACTTTTTTGCCTTTTCATTTTTTCGGGGACAATCGGGATCAGGGTTATCATTTTCAAAGGAGAAGATATTGGTAATATGCTTCCAATATGCATCTCTAATGCTCTTTTGAACATGTGCTCTGAACCGTTTGTAATGGTTCTTAATGTCAGGGCTGCTTGACTTGCGAGCACGAAAGTAAAGTTTATCCCGTTTCCTTATCAAGCGTTTGATCGAGCTATCGATCCATGGTAAGCTATATTTTGTCTTGGTCATTTTTGATGGAATAAACCTTTCAATAGCCGAGAGAACCTCCGACTTAAAACTGACCCACATGTCATTGACTGACACCTGACTATGATCAGTTGAAAGGAACGAATCCCTATAGCGCGCTAGATGGTCATGGAGACCGTCCATATCCGCTCGTTTATATAGGAAAATCTTACGCGGGGCCTGCTGAATCCGTTTAGCCTTTATGTCATATTCAATATAGACAATGTCATGATCTGCTTTGCCGATCGGGGGCATCCCTTTAACACGGTTAATTGGGGATGGCGAGTTAGTGAAGAGTAAATCAAGGGTCTTGTCTTCTCGGGTGTGTATATTTACCATTTGGGAGAGGCAGTGATCCTGTATTATGTCCACAAGTTTAGTCTGAACTGGCCTCTTTTTGACCCCCTCGGGTACCTGCATTGTGCTCCACTCAATATCACCACAATTGAAGTCACCGCCTACAAGAACATGGGCATTTTTATTTGACATAATCCGAGAAAGTGAAGTATTAAAATCCTCAAGATATTTCAGTTCAAGCTCTTGAGTTGGGAACCTAGGGGGACGATAGAATGATCCAAGGTACAAAGTCCTACATCCAATAATGTTCAACTTACACCAAATTATTTCGCACTTGGTGTCCAATTCCGGAGCTTCAGTACAGAGAAGATCACGCCTAAAAGCAATGAAGACACCACCATGCGCATCACTAGCTCTGTCTTTCCGGATAGCATCAAAGGAATCTGGAAAAATCTCTGAGTTTTTAATGTCTGGGGTTAACCATGACTCATTCCCTAATATGATGTCAGGTTTAGCCGATTCTATGACAGTGTGAATTTCAGCCTTTTTATTTTTAATTGACTGACAATTCATGATCAAAATTCTCAAGGGGTGGTTCAGGACCGCCCTTTTGGTCCTGGGTTTTGCTTCTTTTGTTTGCACAATAGGCGAAGAAGCTGCATTGGGGGGGGGGGGGGGCCAATATTGTCTGGTATCGGACTGTCAGGCTCGGACAGGGACGAAAGGGACTCAAATCTGTTGGATATCTCAAGAGAAGCTGTAGTGTCAAACAACGAAGTGGAAAAGTTTGGCATTCCACAACGTATGCATTCCCATGCTATACTTTT
Organism: Rugalucina vietnamica; assembly: GCA_964017185.1. Lineage (NCBI taxonomy): Eukaryota > Metazoa > Mollusca > Bivalvia > Lucinida > Lucinidae > Rugalucina > Rugalucina vietnamica. The sequence goes on from OZ024873.1 coordinate 19,413,112, forward strand.
GCTAAGTGATTTATTGTAAATCCCATACATAGTTGAAGTCATGCCTTGACAGTCTATATGGTACCAGATGTTGCATGAGTCGCAACAAATCCCGCGGTCATCCCATCCAACACTGACATCACACAGTCCACACGGAAAGTGAGAGTTGTCAATAAGGGATTCTGGACCAGGATTTGTTTCGGTGTCCCAGGAGTTACTTATCAGAAGAGTAAAAATGTATAAGTGAATGAGCTTACCAGAGCGGTGATCTTTAAACCTGAGACTAGCCCTTAGAATAGAAACACTGCAAAAGTGTGGTACGTGAGCCATAAGTTGTTGGTCAATTGCTGTTCCGTGTATGCTGGAGTAAACTGGAAACAAGTTAACTGGAAGTCTCCCAATGTCATTGTCCTGTGTATTCCAAAAATGTGTCAATCTGATGGCCAACAGCAAGCCAGTAACAGAAAATAGCATGTCAAATATATTTACATGTCCAGCGGCTCTTAAAATTTAGTGATTTTAGAAGTCTTTGATTGCTCCAAGTTCGGTAAATATATGGCGAGTTGCTATAGTAGAAACCAGCGAGTTTAAATGTAAAAACGTTGTGGTGCATAAAATGAATTGATTTTAAGATTACTTTTTTTTCCGGATATATGGCTATATCTGTTTAAAGCGTGACAATATATTGCTAGCTCTTGTCTGGAACTTGTTGGTGAGTTTTCTCAGACTATTAAAAAGGTTTATTTACGTTACCCTACATTTCACCATTGTTGAGAAGAAAATCATGTGTTCATTGCATTAATAAGAAGTGTTTTATCTACGGAAAGGTGTACGAAAGCAATTATGATCAGGAATTGGTGCAATCAGTGGGACCCCCCTCCCCGAAGAGACCCTTGATTTAAAAAAAATACTCTGAACCAAGTTAAATATGCAGTAGCCTAAGTAGGCCTACTCAGTAATTTTATTTAAAAGATCGTTTGCATGCTAGAGTAACTTTTACATTTTTAATAATTATGACACGCAACGTCTGTTGGAAAAGGATGATTAGTAAAAATTCAAACTGAAAACAAGCATTTAATGATCAAAAATAGTTTATTTGAACGCCTGAATGCGCCTACGTAATATTTTTACGTAGGCAGTCCTGAAGAACATTAAGAAAACATATCCGTGAAAAGTATACCCCCTTGAATCCCACTTTTATATAGAAAAACTGGGGTTTGTAGGGTATACCTATTTTTCTTATTTTTGCTCCAAAACCGGCAGAGATTGTTGGTACTCGTTAGAACCGCCTCGCCGAGGCGGTGCTAACGTGTACCCACAATCTATGTTTTGCGCAAAAATAAGAAAAATATCAAAACAATTTCTACTAAAATTTTTCATTTCTTACACGTTTAAAAATCTCTATATGTTGCATGGGCATGTTTTCGTAGTTTTCGTAATAACATGACTAAGTTTATGATTTTTGCATGTGGTTCGTTGGGGGCGTAAATAAAATTTTTAATGCTAAAATGCTCATATACAGTGGAATAAATTATTTCAAGCATATCTTGTGGTTAATGGTTGTGGATTAAAAATCATAAACTTGAGTGTGGGTTTATAACTTGGGCGTTTAAAAATATAAATAACAATAGGTCGACTAAAGTCCAATTCGCATGCGCAAAAAATACACGCGTGTAGATATACTCCGGTGTGTAAATATACTCCGGTGTGCAAATCAACCTGTAAGTAAATTTAAATTGCGTTCGCATGGGTTTTATCACCAGGAGTATTTTTGTATGTAAATTTATCATATCTGGCTTAAAACCTGTTCATTTAAGTTTTCTGTATTTGCAATACAAGAAGAGGCTGCTTCAAGGTGTTCTTGTAGACTTTGGCAGCAGAGGAGAATCATGTAATGGTCAGGCATAACCTTAGCAGTTATACAGTTCCCTTTTATCATTCTTTCACAAGGAATTACTATTAAAATGCCCCAAGAATCCTCACCAAGAATGATGAAAAAATAGTGTGGCTGTTTGCACTCCATATGATCTAAAGTCCAATTCGCATGCGCCAAAAATACACACGTGTAAATATATTCCGGTGTGCAAATTTTACTCGGGGTAAGTAAATGGCGCATGCGAACGCAAATACACACCGGAGTATATTTACCTATAGGTAAATTAACTCCTGGGTCTGACCAGATGCAAATTTTATTTTTACAAATACACACGTGTAAATTTACTATTATGTCTCATGCGAACGCAAAGTAAAATTTACCCATGAGTATTTTTATTTCAAGTCAATATTCTGCTTTTAGATAACAAATTTTCACATTTTTTGATCCTAACTGATTATATGAAAGTTACTGAAACTGTGGACATTGTTGCTAAATAAGAGTTTATTGCAATTCATAACATTTTAGATCATATGGAGTGCAAACAGCCACACTATTTCTTCATCATTCTTGGTTAGGATTCTTGGGGCATTGTAACAGTAATTCCTTGTAAAAGGATGAAAAAAGGGAACTGTATAACTGCTAAGGTTATGCCTGACCATTACATGATTCCACTCCGCTACCAAAGTATACATGAACACCTTGAAGCAGCCTCTTCTTGTTTTGCAAATACAGAAAACTTAAATGAACAGGTTTTAATCCAGAAATGATAAATTTACCTACAAAAATACTCCTGGCGATAAAACCCATGCGAACGCAATTTAAATTTACTCTCAGGTTGATTTGCACACCGGAGTATAAATACACACCGGAGTATATTTACACGCGTGTATTTTTTGCGCATGCGAATTGGACTTTAAATGTGATGAATGGCAATAAACTCTTATTTGGCAACACTGTCCACAGTTTCAGCAACTGTCATATAATCAGTTATGAACAAAAAATGTGAAAATATGCTATCTAAAAGCAGAAAAGCACTTGAAATAAAAATACTCATGGGTAAATTTTACTTTGCGTTCACATTCGACAAAATAGTAAATTTACACGTGTGTATTTGTAAAAATAAAATTTGCATCTGGTCAGACCCAGGAGTAAATTTACCCATATGTAAATATACTCCGGTGTGTATTTGCGTTCGCATGCGCCATTTGCTTACCCCGAGTAAAATTTGCACACCGGAGTATATTTACACGCGTGTATTTTTGGCGCATGCGAATTGGACTTAAAACTTACAACGACTATCAAAGTAATGCTCGTATGAAACTTTTTCCAGACAACATGAGTATTCAGTGCACCTGACAAAACATTCTTTAAATGCGTGTCGATCTGTATAAATATTGTGTAATGAATGTTATGCAAAAATATTGCTCTACCAGCATTGTCATTAGAAAAACAAAGATAGAGCGCAATCTTGGAAAAGAAGAAGGAAAATCATGAACAACGCTTTTGCAACCGCAAACTATATGTGCATACCAATTGTATTTAATTCTTTGTCTTTAAAAAAAAACACACACACACACACACACACACACACACACACACAACAACAACAACATCGCTTCGTAACCATGTAGGCTTTATTGACGGTTCTATTTCTATGTGCCAAAATGTACCTATCTAAAGACGTACAAACATCTTTGACGGTAGTGATTGTTATGATATCATTGGATTCGGGTTCTGTGACCGTTTGCTTGGCGTATCAAAGTGTAACCCAGTCGTTTTACTGCACATAAACATTAAATTTCGTTTGAAAAGTGAAAAATATATACATATACTAGTACGTTGTGCGCGATTAAGCATGTTGATTCAAGTAATTATATTAGATGAGGAAGGTTATGTACCTTTAAAATCAATTTGAGTCCACCAATAAGTTTATATATCTCACCACTCCAAGGCGTTACTTTTGTTACGGGTTTAATAACTATATATTTTTGTGTTGAATTTTCGTGTTTTTCTGTAGTTTTTATGTACTAAGTGAGTGGTCACTTAGAGGAAAATAGCTGTCTATTCGACTTACGATATGCTCTCTTTGTATTAGTATTTGACTGCCAATTTGCTTTTTCCACCTCGGTTTTAAGAATGGGACTTTCGTTTTGATTGCGCCATTCACTTTTACCTCGCCAATCGCCAACCCAGCGCTGGGTTGGCAACCAATGAAAGAAAACTTTCCGGTCTTTCGAAGAGTTCCAGTTGCTTTCTGAATTATGAAATGATAGTATCATCGGCCATCACTCTGTGTTTCTATATGGCTGTTTCACTTAACCCATATTTGACGAATGGATTTTCCCACCATTATCAATTGGATGAGTCCACTTTCATTTTTAGGGGTGTTATGAGTGATTTTTTTTTTTATCTCATTTTTCGATGAAATTTCTTTGTGCAAACAGAATAGCCCCAGATGTGACGCCGCATTCTCATCTGTGGCTATACTGTTTGCCTATGTCCAACAAAAGGGACGCCAGGCTTATATGAGTGAAACATGTTTAAGTAAGTAAGTAAGTAAGTTTGGCGAAAACGTGAATTGCATCAATAAAGCAGTAATACAATTCTGTATAAAAATAAATAATACCATTATATTTCATCATAAGGTTCATTTGCACTTGCTATGGTTGTTTTCGTTCGCTGGTGTTTTGAAATCTTCAAAGTAATTTAAACATCCCAGAAGCAACATAGATAATTGAGCCGCATCGTGAACCCTCCCCCCCTCACCCCCGGATTTTTGCCTATGCGAAAACACAGGCGCAGATCAGCTTCTCAGTTACTGCGAAGCTGATCAGCGCCTTTGTTTTCGATACACGGATGGTAAATTTCTCTTCTTCTTAAATCCAAAATTTCAAGCTTCTAGTCTGCTTCTGTGACTGTACAGGTCGATTTATGTCAGACCTGTTCGGAAACCCCGACGACCGGTTTTCTCGCGTCGCGGCTCAATAATAGCTGGAAGGTTTTGTGTCAGTGTCATCTGGCAAAGCATCAGAATTTACGGTCAGTTACCTAAATTTCGCATGTTATGCAAATATTATTCGTATAATGAAACATGAAACTTCATTTTCTGGGAAAATTAGAACATTGTCAACGAAAAATTTGTGCATTAGGTTAAACTCGGTGGTTAAAATATCCAGATCGTAACTGAATCACCATATTATTTTTGTCATTAATTTGATAAATTGACAGTATTCATGAATAATATTATATGAGCCGCGTTATGAGCCAACCAAATTTTGCCCATGCGAAAACAAAGGCGAAGATCAGCAGTAACTGCACAGCTATCACAGCAAATCAGCGCCAGCGCCTTTGTTTTCGCTACACGGATAGTACGCTTCCTCCTCTACTTATACCAAAACATTCAAGATTGTAGCTTTCTTCTGTGGGTGTGAAGGCCGGTTTGTGGTCAGACCTGATCCGAAAACCCGAAGACCAGTTTTCTCGCGTCGCGGCTCATTTATTGAACTGCTGTAAAAGCTGACATTCAGAGGCATAGATGCCAACATCATTGCGTTGGCTTACTCAGCCTGGATATACATGCTGTCTGGTCAGTGTCATCTCTTCACACTCACCCACTCACTAAATGTATAAGGATCTGAAGTTTCTCAATCCTGTAGACTAACGACTAGCCCAGAATCAGCCTATCCATGACCACCGAAGTCTTGACAGGACCTAGATTTTACTATGTTAACTCATATTTGCCGAATGGATTCTCCCACCACTATCAATTGGAGGAGTCCACTTTCATTTTTAGGGGTGGTAGGAGTGATTTTTTAATTTTTAACCTCATTTTTCGATGTAATTCCTCCAAGCAAATACAATAGCCCCAAATGGGACGCCGCGGTCCCATCTGGGGCTATGCTGTTTGCCTATGTCCCATAAAAGAATGAGTTAAATTGCGGCGTCTCATTTACATTATTTAAGTTTCAGTGTCAACCATTTCAGGAAGTTATACTTGCCAGTTACTTTTGACACCAATTGCTTCTTGACACATATATCCGTTTGACAATTAGTTTAAACGAAATTCATTCCCAGTTCCTTAATGTTTCTATTAGATGTAAATGGTATAGTAATCTCATCAAAGCCCAGTCTTGAATTGGGAGCGCAGTGGCGTAGTGGTAGAGCATCGGACTCCGAATCGAGAGGTCCTGGGTTCGATCCCCACATGCGGCACTGCGTTGTGTCCTTGAGCAAGACAAATTAACTCCCTACAGTTCTGGTTAAACCCAGGAAGCTTTGGCTCCGTCCCGACATGACTGAAACATTATTGACTGGGACGTTAAGCCTCAATACAAACAAACAAATCTTGAATTACCAAGACATTTTGCCATAGATGTTACATCTTTCTTTATGACGGCTTGATTTCCACAATTGTGAGCACCCTATAGATTCACTGTACCCCGTAGAATCAATTATTAAAACTGTATCAGTTGTAAAGCGCATTTTTATGCCCCTAACTTTGGAAAAAGCTGGTAGGTATATTGCTTTCGGCTTGTCTGAAAAATATGGCACAGAAAGAAATCTGATTACAAGAAAACATGCAAAATACTCACCACTGTCTCGCAACTCTCGCAACTTTTTATAAACTGATTCTACAGCGTATAGCGAATCTGTATCTTAGCTGGTGAAACACTACGCTGCCACATTTTCGACATTTTCGACACCCTGGGACCTGGCTGTTGCCCTCAGTTGTTGATCTCAGTTGAGCGTTCGCTGATGTCTCTTTTTTGTGTTTGTGCCGCATGCAGCATAACACTTCAACTTGCGTGAGAAGTGTTATGCTGCATGCGGCAGAAACATGGGCCATGACTGTGGTTACACTTAACCGCCTACGGCGCAATGACCGTGCGATGATCCGCTGGATCTGTAATGTCAAGGCGAATGATGAAGTAAGCTCAGACTCCCTTCTCTCAAAGCTTGGACTCCAGGATATAGATGTGGTGCTTCGCTCCGGCAGAATGAGATGGTATGGACACGTAGAGCGCAGCAAAGGCTGGATTGCTCAAGTACGCAAGCTAAACATAGTTGCACAGAAAAGATCTGGCAAGCCAAGGAAATCATGGGATAAGTGACAAGTGACAAGTGACAAGTGACAAAGTTTATTCAGATGATATAGGCCTCCGGCCCAAAACATATATACAAGAACATATATACTGACATTAGCGCCATTTATACACAATCATCATACTTGAAGATTGTTTCTTCTTTTCATTATATGAAAAATAAAGTTTGAAACCTGGTTGATTACATTGCTATCGCTCAGTGACAGGATGTTGAAAAATTCATGGATGAAGTGTTGTTAGACGACAGAAAAAAGCTAGGAATGGATACTGCTGATACTCAGAATCGCTCAGAGTGGAGAGGTCGTCTAAGAAGGAGACTTGTCAAACAAGTCCAACCCTCTGTGGAGGACAACGGACTATAAAACGGATATGATGATGATGATGATGTGCTTAATCCTTGCATCAGGAAAACATGTCCGTGGAATGAGTACCACCACCCCCTTAAATCCCACTTTTATATAGTAAAACTGTGGTATACAGGGGTATACCTATTATTCTTATTTTGGTCCAAAACAGAGATTGTGGGTACTTGTTAGAACCGCTTCGGCGAGCGGCGGTTCTAACGTATATCCACGGTCTATGCTTTGACCAAAATATCAATTTTTTCTAGTGAAATTTTCATTTTTACAGCTGAAAAAAAAATCACTACATAATGCATTGGCAAGTTTTCGAAATGACAAGCTCCAGTTCAGTTTCTTGAGCGTTTATGTTTTGGAAACATGTACATTAACACTGTCAGTTAACGCTCTGTCCAGATCCATCCCAGGGTTTGAACAAATATAGCAACAACACCTCCTATCAAAACGACAACTTTCGAAAAAGAAAATTTGGTCTTTAAATACTAGTAATGACTGTTATTCAGTGTGAAATGTTAAGATTGATATGGGATAAGATGTGTCTGTATTAGCAAAAAGTCGGTAAATTTTCTACTGCCAGATATCTGTCAACAGCACATTTACCAACATTTGCTTTTCACAGACGTCTGTCAATAGACACTCTGTTATATTATTAGTGAAAAGTTTTGTTTAAGTTTGGATCTAAAATCTATTGTAGTTTAAAACAAGAAGATAGTGAATTAAACGTAGGTTACTAGACGATCACTTTTACTTCTCCACCCGGAGATGTCTGTGGTCATTTTTCAAATTCTATTTTACGTCCCTTTCAAGATCATTTCAGCTCATATGAGACAGGCCAATCAGTAGGTGGGTGAAAACGGGAGAACCCCGAGAAAAAAACACCCGCAAGCAGAACTTGGATGATCTCACATGTGGCCCATGTAGAGCTTAAACCCACATCAGACAGCGGTGAAATGTTGGAATCATATAAGCCTGTGTCCATTTTAAGGGACATCTAGGCAAACAGTATAGCGCCAGATGTGACGCCGCATAACGCGGCGTCCCATCTGGGGCTATTCTGTTTGCTAAGAGGATTTTCACCAAAAATTTATAATGAAAATTTAAAATCACTCCTGATGTCGCTCAAAATTAATTTGGACTCTCCAAATGATGAAAATGGGAAAGTCCGTTCGTCATATTGGATTAAGCGTGGCAGTGAAATGAGCCGCGACGCGAGAAAACCGTCTTCGGGGTTTCCGACCAGGTCCTACACAAACCGGCCTGTACAAGCTCAGAAAAGAGCTAGAAGCTTGAAATTTCGGATTTAAGTAGAAGAGGAATTGTACTATCCGAGTAGCGAAAACAAAGGCGCTGATTAAGCGTGGCAGTGAAATGAGCCGCGACGCGAGAAAACCGTCTTCGGGGTTTCCGACCAGGTCCTACACAAACCGGCCTGTACAAGCTCAGAAAAGAGCTAGAAGCTTGAAATTTCGGATTTAAGTAGAAGAGGAATTGTACTATCCGAGTAGCGAAAACAAAGGCGCTGATTAAGCGTGGCAGTGAAATGAGCCGCGACGCGAGAAAACCGTCTTCGGGGTTTCCGACCAGGTCCTACACAAACCGGCCTGTACAAGCTCAGAAAAGAGCTAGAAGCTTGAAATTTCGGATTTAAGTAGAAGAGGAATTGTACTATCCGAGTAGCGAAAACAAAGGCGCTGATTAAGCGTGGCAGTGAAATGAGCCGCGACGCGAGAAAACCGTCTTCGGGGTTTCCGACCAGGTCCTACACAAACCGGCCTGTACAAGCTCAGAAAAGAGCTAGAAGCTTGAAATTTCGGATTTAAGTAGAAGAGGAATTGTACTATCCGAGTAGCGAAAACAAAGGCGCTGATCAGCTTCGCGGTTACCGCGAAGCTGATCTGCGCCTTTGTTTTCGCCTAGGCAAAAATCCGGTTTTCTCACGATGTGGCTCAAATAAATCAGCGCTTTTAACCACTCGGTCACTCAATTTTATTTGACGATCATTTCCGCAAAACTTAGAGCTTGAAACTATGGGTGCGTTTTTAAACACGAAACGAATAATAATAATAATAATAATAATAATAATAATAATAATAATAAAAGGTAAAAGGAACGCTTACAGTGATTCTTTTTGAAACCATAATGAATATTTTTTTTAAATATTTTATATAATTATACAATGACAGACCATAAAATTACAAATCTTGAATGAACAATACGGTCGAATGCCATTTTACAACGCTGTATACCTTAAAGGAAGACAATGGCTATTAAAACAAACTTTAGAATAATCAAAAGGACATCGACTAGTAAGACAGGATTACGTATGCGGTCTTAAAACATATAAATAGTTTCGTTGTAGCAGTATTGGCCTATAATGTTAACATACACTTAAATGCACCCATTGGTTAAAAGTTGTTTTAGCGGATACTATCAATGGTATAGTAATTTGTTACTATTTTACTTATGACGAAGCAGAATTTGATAAGTTTAAAAGTATGATAAAAATAAATTATGATATTTGTATTTTATGAAAAAAATATTTCTTTTCTTTCGAAAGGTTACGGTGTTTGATATTAATTTGATTATAAGGTAAGATTTAAGGATGGTCAAGTCATTTTTAAAAGAGAAAATAGTCATGCGTTATAAGTGATTTAAATCAAGTAATCGATATGATTAAAATCTAATTTAGATTAAGATATCATGTATACGTTTTACTTGCGTCATTATCAAGTTTTGCTTTATTTGTAAAATGAATACCATTTATATTTGAATGTGTTCCTTTATATTTAAGACGCCTTTGTTTATTTCAGGGCAAGGTGAACTGACTTTAATACTACGAAAAACCGACCGAGGAGCCTACAAAGCACATAGTCAGTTATCCTGGGGATTTAAATTATACGCCACTTGTACTAATGTGATTTTAATTGCCTTATAAGCCAAGTATCAAATGATTAACTTCGAGAGAGGGAGACTTAAGGATTTAAGGAAGGAACAGACTGACTTTTAAGAAAATGAGGCATTAATGCTGAGCAGAGATTGGTTTTGCAATCGCTTGTGCTGTTTAGAACATTGGTACAATTAGAGGTTTGATACTGTGTATAAAACTGTGTACAGTTCAAAGTTCAGTACAGTTAAAGTGGTGAACAATTTGAAACTGTGTACAGCTTGAAGTTGGGTACATTGGTACAGTTTGAAAGGGTACGTACGTTCCGAGGTTGTGATTCTGTTCAACATGGAGAAATGTATGACGAAAAGCCAGTCTAAAAGACAGATAACTCTGCAAATTATCATAGACGTTGTGATATGGCTCGCAGGTAGGTTGTTTCACGTTATACATGTAGCTTTTTAGCTCACCTGAGCCGAAGGCTCATAGGTGAGCTTATAGGGTAGCCGGACAACTCGGACCCAAGACAACTCGGACCCTTGGTATTTTTCGGACCCAAGACGAATCGGACCCAAGCCTGAGACAACTCGGACCCAATTTTGAGACGACTCGGACCCAACAACAAGGACGACCATGCAAACAATTTCTATTTAATTATGTAGATAAAACTTGTATAAAACACACACACACTTGCTAAAATCACAATGCAGCTCATGATATTATTTTGTGTAACCTGGGTTATTGAATGTATTTGAACATTTGGTACATGTAACTACTTTGATATGATGACTCTGTGATAATATTTGCTGTAATGAGCATTTTTTTTTTTTCGAAAAAGAAAAAGGCATTGAGTCATTTATCTGTAATAATGCAGCTCATTATGTTATTTTGTGTAACCTGGGCTATTGAATTTTGCTTGGACATTTTGTGACTACTTTGATATGATGATTCTGTGATAATATGATAAGCAAAAATGTGTTATTTTTTCGAAAACAAATGCAAAAAAATGCATGAAATTGAGCCATTTATATGTAATAATGCAGTTCGTGATGTTATTTTGTGTAACCTGGGTTATTGAAGTTACTTGTACATTTGGTGACTACTTTGATTTGATTATTCTGTGATAATATGATAATAGTGATATTTCAATATTATCAACTTTTTCCAATACACAAAAACTCGCCTGTAGGCACAAGTGACACCTCAACCAGCTGTCAACTAAGTATCTCGATTCATTCGATAATTTAATCAACGTCGATAATTGTTTATCAATCACGACCTGTAATCGATAAGCGATTATCAACAAACATAAATTAACAGAGGTGTTTTAGTATATCGGTATTTGGGATATTTTAGTGGTAAATCTGATAGATAGATGACTTGAGTATCTTTATATACGGAGCAGTGTTACTGCCTTTCAAATGAAATATAATTCACTTGGCTCGCAAATTTTGTGAGTCTTCATCGCATATGTCGTACAGATAAGGCTTTCCTGTTTTGGTCGAACGGTACTGTCACATTTGACACACAGATAAAACATTGTCTTAAATTACTATTGATTGATTGATTGATATTTATTCGGTAAAATCAACACATACATACATATATAGAAACATAAAAAAGTATAAAGCACATTATCTATCACAGTTAATTGTTATGAATAAATCAATCTTAAATATACATTAAGGACATTTTATAAATCAATCTTAAATGTATAAATAAACATTTTTGAAAAACACTATTTATAAATTAATATAAAAAATATAAATAGACATTTTTTTAAAAACGTCACTGTATAAAAAAATAATAGTTTGCTAAAAATAACAAGTTAAAGAGGCAAATTTAGATACCCTAGTTATAAAAAAAATATATCACAGCATGATCATGTCTCACACTCCCGGACCAAGGGAGTGTAGCAAAGCGTCACGTCAAGCTTCTTCGCCTACACCCACCGTCTCTGGAAGCGACCAAGCCTGGTGCCGCCAGCAGAACGGTGCCCAAGTGTGTGAGACATGAAAAAAAAATGGTTATGTATGAGTGTTGAAGTAACCCAGGATAGCCCATGAAAGCCCAAAGGCTTATTTCCAATGGGGTCCTGATGGTTAGATCCAAGACTACCAGACAACAAGCGAAAAAATGATCACTCTTCACAAATTTGCAGAAAAAATCAAAGTTAAAAACCAAGTTTACGCAGTTAAAATGCATAGTTACATTTTTAAAAATCATAAACCGACGTTTAAAATAAATTAAAAGTCTAAAACACATTCATTCTAAAACCATTGTGTTCATTCGTTCGTACTTAAATGGGTTGTTATACATGTAGCTGCATAATAAAGACTGCTCACTCATCGTATGAGTTTTATTAACATTTAAGATAATGCACTAGGTCATTTGTAGCCACGACCTTCTCGACCCCGTTGGATATCATGCATTGATGATATCGTCCGTACATCGTCCGTCAGTATGGGTCCGATTCGTCTTGGGTCCGAAAAGGTTTGGGTCCGATTCGTCTTGGGTCCGAAATGGTTTGGGTCCGAGTCGTCCCAGAAATTTTGGGTCCGAGTCGTCTTGGGTCCGAGTTGTCTGACATTCGCTTATAGTATACCCATGCTCCGTCGTCCGTCCGTCCGTCCGTCGTCCGTCCGTCCGTCCGTCCGTCCGTCGTCCGTCGTCCACAATTTCAAAGATCTTCTTCTCTGAAACCGCTGGGCCGATTGTTCTCATATTACACATACACCATCTACAGGTAGGGGGAAAGAATAATTGTGTTTTTTGTTCTGATCGGATAAGGACTGTGGTTGCTATGGCAACTTATGCTTCCCATAGACTTATAATGGAAAAAGTGAAAATTGCCAGTTTTTGCTGTCTTGTTGCAGATATTTGAATTTTGTTTTTGCAGAAATGTTTATTGAGTAGTCCTCTACGTTTCTTGTGACTTTTGTCCTAATCCTTCATTTTGATTGGTTGCAGGGGCCCCATATAGGGCAAAATTTCGAAAAACATTCAAAAATCTTCTTCTCAGAAACTGTCAAGGGGATTAAGCCTGTACTTTGTATACATGTTCCTGACAGTGGCCTCTACATAATTTGTGTTTTTTATTCCAGGCGGATAAGAACTCTGGTTGCTATGGCAACTTAAAGTTTCCATAGACTTATAATGGGAAAAGTGGAAATCGGCTATTTTTCCGCTAAAACTGCAGACATTTGAATTTTGTTTTTGCAGAAATGTTTATTGAGTAGTGGTTGACGTTTCTTGTGAGTTTTGTCCTAATCCTTTCTTTTGATTGGTTGCTGGGGCCCCATAAAGGGCAAAATTTTGAAAAAAAACATTCAAAAATCTTCTCCTCAGAAACTGTCAAGTGGATGAATCCTGTACTTTGTATACATGTTCTTGACAGTAGCCTCTACATAATTTGTGTTTTTTATTCCAGTCAGATAAGAACTCTGGTTGCTATGGTAACTTAAAGTTTCCATAGACTTATAATGGGAAAAGTGGAAATTAGCTAATTTTTGAAAACTATTGCAGTCTGAGATCTGAAAAGTGGTAGATGCAAACAACTAATGGATTAGTTGAAGGTATATGATTAATTTAGGTCAAGGTCATCTCTTGACCTTGGCCGGTCTGTCGTCCATACACACTTTTCAAAGATTTTTTTCTCTGAAACCACTTGGCCAATCAAAGCCAAATTTTATATGAAGCATCTATAGGAAGTGGGAACCAGTGTATATATAAATAATCCAGGTCACATGACCAAGATGGCCGCCATGCCCATATATGGTGAAAACCCTTAAAATATCTTCTACTCCAGAACCGGTGAACCGATTTCAAAGAAACTTTGCATGAAGTATGGATGACTCAAGTACTACAATGTATATATAAATCATGACCCTGTGGTGACCTTGACCTATTTTATGGCAAGGTCAACATAGGTCGTCAATGCATTTGAATGGGGAAAACTTTTAAAATGTCATTTAAAGTGAAAGTCTTGCAGGAAAAGGGCAGTAGGACAGAATATTAATGATTCTGAAAAAAAAAAATGGACCCCAGGGGCTCATCTGCTTTTAAAATATTATTTGAAGGTGAAAACCAGCAGGAAATTGGCAAATGGACAGAATATTGATTATTCTGAAAAAAGAAAATGGCCAAAGGGCTTCATCTGCCCCTGCACTGTGGTTAAATACCATAATATTCAAATATGTTTATTGGTATATGAAGCAGATCTCAGGTGAGCGTTTACAGGACCATTGGTCCTCTGGTTTAATCATTCTCGGGGCTATTTATTTTTTTTCCAAATTCAAATGATTAAAATTATGACTGTTAAGAACTTGCTGGTTTTCAATATGAATTAACGTAGGGACAAACGTATTGATAACAAACAACTGATCCTGATATACAGTTTCAGAACATATTGGCTCTACATTTCAAGAAGATTTTCGGCGTTTTTAGCAAATTTATATAAGCGTTCCTTTCTCTAACCATTGGTTGATAAATACAATAGATTTGTTCAGCTTCCGAGTATGACAATATACATAAGTGTTGAAAATAACAATCAGAAAAAGAAGGAAGTGTTTAATTGGTTTTGGCCAAAATGTCGCACGCAATAGCTTTATAGATCTTTATATAAGTATGTTTTATCAGAATTTGTCAATATCATTAGGCTAGTTTTGTTTGTTTTGTTACTTTCGATATGTATTTTTGGATTTATCTATCATCGAGGGACTCTAGCTGCTCTAGTCAAGAGTTTAAAATGACCCTCGACGAACAAAAGAGCGTCAGAAACCAGAATATCCTGCTCTTAAATTTTACGCTCTTAATTCATACAAAACCATGTTTGGTTTTCATTCACCGCATAACCAACCATGCTGAAATATATTGAAGCAAAACAAAATACTACATGCATATATTTTGTAATAAATGATTGATCACTCAAATTGAATGTTAAGCTGACTAGCATGCCAGATGAATTGCACGCCTACTGAACTTGAACGAAAAATAATAAGCACTGATCAAGAGCTGACTCAATCAAAAGCATATAAATCGAAATTTTTAAACACGGACCGTTTAGGTACTGTTCGCCACGTTAAAAGAACCGAGGGTTTTTCCCCAGAGCGTAGTCACTCCAGTATCTAATCTGAAGTTTAATATCTACGTAAAAAGGTGAAAACTTGAAACCGAAATGTGTATCATTCTAACAAGCATTAAAGGACATCTGAAATGAAATGCCACTCAAGAACAAGTATCTGAACATAATGACTTGGGATGTATTATGAATGAAGATGATAGCTTCCTGCTGGTTCGAAACCTCAGTTGAAGGCCTGGATAGCGCAGTGGATAACGTACTCGGCCCTAGTTCAAATCCGGACCAGGGCATGTGGCAGGGTATTGATCGTCCGTCCAGGTCCGGTGGTTTTTCCCGGATTTCTCAGGTTTCCACCACCACGTTTGACCATCTAACGCTAACATCCGCGCCTTCAAGAACCCGTATATAAGTTCCTGTGTAACTGAAGTAAAATAATTAATGGTTAAACTATACCTCAGTCGGACCTGCAGGTTCAGGATCAAAACGTTGGTTAAAAATAAGAAAAAGCCAATAGGAAATGCGCGGGCGTCACAGAAGACAAGTTTTCTCAATTCGCGACTAATTAAGACAAACGAATTCAAATTGTACCTTTGGATGTTGGTAGACTATTGTAATAATAGTTTTGACCTCCCAAGTTTGACAGATTTGAAACAACGTCTCTTGTTTATTGCACATTAATGGCGATTTAAATGGCAGTTCATTTGTAAGTTTGATTTGACCTTTTTGGTCAGCTGCTGAGCCCTGTTTGACATTCTCTATCGAGCCGGATACCTACCACAACAATTTACCACCTACAAACATGGCCGTGTACCAGTCTTCAATATGTTTACAGAACATTTTACAATTTTTTTTTTTTTTTTTTTTTTTTTATAACAAAGACATTGTTTTCTCTGGAACTTGTATCCACATTGAACTTCATATACTTAGGTTTTAAGACTGGGCTTTGGGTTCTTGATCTCCGCCTACACTCTACGTTTAATCAAACGCCCAACAGATTCCTTGATGTCATATCATATTATACGATCACCTGACTGTGCATATTTTTACTTTCTTGGGGCTGGTATTTGCACGCTAATTTGGTAAATTTCACGAAATAATGGTAAATTACTTTGACCTGTCCATTACTTATTCTGTTATCAAACACAAATCGCGTCAAATGCATTAATTAACCGACCAGTTTCTCTAACCCCGCTGGATATAGTTTTGTGTAGACCTAGGAATATCAGTCTTCAGACATGCTCCAGTTTCTTGGCTTTGTGTACACCTAGAAATATCAGTCTTCGGAAATGCTCTTGTCAGCCTACCCACAAATACAACTGAAGACTTGGTATGACGTCGCGCAAGCTACCGATACCTCAAAGCGTAACACGACGTAAACTAACGTTATCCTCAAAATGGCAAAGAACGTTGAATATAAGGGCGCTCATAAGACAGTTGTCGCCGCTACAAGACATTCTGTTCACAAAATAATCTATACGAGTGTTTAAATGAACTCTCAAATGTTTCTTCTGGGAGAAAATATCAATCGAAATTCAAATCAATCAAATTACCGATGGTGAAGATATGAACCGCATCATGTGAAAAGCAGATGTTTGGCTAGACGCGAAAACAAAAGCGCAGATCAACTGACGGAACCTCTAGGACCAGAGTCCTAGTCTTTATCACTGCGCCATTCCGCTCTACATACAACATAAAGGAATATTTGTGATTTTATCTGCACTGTCATCGCAGAGCTAATTTGGGCCGTTGATCTTATGCGAATGATTTTCCCTTGATGCAGCTTAACATTTGCAATTTAGCATAAAGATAGACTACACACAGTCTGATCATTTCGTCTTTCATTGTTGTTGCTTAAGTATCTCCACATCATCTCTGTTGTTGTTGTCCAAGATTCATCTTTTGACCCCTAGTATGAAACAATACACTTTAGGTTATCTCCTCGTTTACTTAACAGTTTTTTCGCTTTTTTCTGTTGTTCACATGTATCAATAGAAATAAAAAAGCAACATAAACCCGTAAATACATAGAGCTATCCAATATGGCTATATGGAGTTCATAATGTAAAATTATTCATACTAAACTTCCATGTGTAAGGCTTTTGAAATCAGTTCTGAGCACTTGTGACAGCAAACGCGCCCGGTGGCGTAAAATATTAACGTCAGAATCAGAACGTAAAAATCGAAAAATTTTGAAATCGCTTTAGACACACATATTGCTTATTCGTTTTATCTTAATAACCATTTTACCGGTAGGAAGTCAGCAGTAGCAGTAGCAGTAGGCAGTATACTGCTGTACTGCTAGCAGTTGGCAGTATACTGCTGTCTGTACTGCTAGCAGTTGGCAGTACGCACATATGCGCATACGCACATAATCACCAGTACACGATTAGGATGTCGACTGAAATTAACGTTTTATTATTACAAATAAAAAGATACAAGTATATAGGCAATGATCAGGAAATGGCACAATCAGAAAGAAATTCCCACTCCATAAACCGAGGGGTTGGAAAAAACAAAATGAGACTACTTATACCAATACCAACAAAACATATAGTAAGCCGAGTGAGCAGCTATTCCCCAATAGGCGGCCACTCAGTTACCTGAACTGAACTAAAATATGAAAACGTACATAAGGCTAAAACAACACAAAAATAATTACAAATAGGAATAGAGAGATGAGGAATCCATACAATTACATTCAAAATCCCAGCTTACATGCAGACAACAGTAAGGACAGCGCATAACAGTACAGCCCATTATTTTTCAGCAACTTGTATGAAGAGGAGGACACGCTCTCTCTCTCAACAAGTTACATGTAGCTTTCCGTCTGAGGGCTAGGGTTAACTAACATATAATAATAGTTTAGGATTATTTTTTTAGCTGTAAAGGGCGGGGCTAAAGTAACGAATGAATGCCAAATAAATATGGACAAGCATTGATAGATTTATTTGTATTTGCATGATAGGGACAGCCACGGATATATACGGATAAGTTACGGATATTACATATTACCAGTCACTTGCGTATATGGAGACGTTCGCTATGGTTTCAGCAACCACTCCTATTGGTCATAGAACAGTCACACTAGCAAATACAGATGCTTAGTCTTCCGTATCTGTCCGTCATATTCGTAGCAAGAATCGTACCTAATCCGCAATCGTCCGTAGGGCCTTCAGCAACGTGGTATTATCCATCGGTTTAGATTTTCATCATTGTCTGAAGTTTGACTATTTTCAAAATGTGTTCGCTGACCTAACAGATGCTGCGGATATTATACACACAGATACGGATGTCATTGTTGCAAATACGATTCCTAAACTTAAGGTTGATTATGAATAAGAAAAGAATTGTTACGGATGTGACTAATAGAATGCGAATGGCCTATCCGCATGCAACCATATGTACGAGGGGCGATCGGAAAGTACGTATAAAAGTGCTGTAAAATAAGTTTGCGTCGACCGATTGATATGAAATTGTACGAATAAACATTGATCGTTTGTAATTAAATACCATTGGCATTTTAAAACAATGACGTGAGGCGTTCATGCACGAGACAGCGTAATGACGTCACTTCATGTGACCCGGCGCACCTGTATCCCTGGGTTGACTTTTTTTAGTGTATTTGGCGTGTTTGAAAAGTTGGTTGATATTTTTTAATGAATATTATTTTTTAAAAGTTGGTTGATATTTTTTAATGAATATTAATTTTTCTAACATTATTTTTTTCGAAAACATACGGCATTCTGATGCTTTATCTACTAATACGGCGAACTTAGCCTAAAATATGCAAGAATTTTGATTTCATTTTGTAAACCTAAACTGAATGTATCTTGTTTTCTAGCCTATGTTTAACGAAATGATAAAAAGAAAAGACTGGCAAAAACTAGAATGTTTCGAGCTTGCAGTTAATATATACGTTCTTATAAAAATGACTTCCCGAAAATGAAATATGTTCTTTAATCTTAAGAGTCGGTATTTGCGAGACTCTATAGAGACAAATCCATTCGATAAGCATCCTCGTAGCTTGTACGTTGCATTTAATAAGTATTATATAATATGCTGACAAACGCAATTAAAACGGGGGCGTTACAAAACTTTGAACAAAGAAGTTTTTTGACATAAGAATAAAACTTCGACGTTACGTTGCGTCACATAACGTTAGGCGAATAACGACAGCTTCAACGTTATTGCAATGGAATAACTGCCTATATACTCGAATATATATTGCTGCATTATTTGATGAAATTTCATCTCGAAATAACAAAAACGAAAGAAATGACAACAATTTTACTTTCCGATCACTCCACGTACTAATTGACTGTACATTAACTGGCAGAAAATACTAAAAGACTTCACCCGAAACTATCCCCGAATCATTAATGTGACCTAGCCCGGGCTTACAACAACTAAAGCCAAATATGACGTGCACAAAAGAGAGGTAAATACAATAAAAAGAAAACATGCCCATAAATCACTATTCCAATGTCAATTCAACATGCAAAGAATCCGCCTAAAATACACGAGTCCCACCAAGGGTTTCGGCATTCAAATAAAGGGCAGCGTTTTCTTCGAAGTGGCCATCCTGGCCATCCTCGATTTTACAAATTCAAAAACCCAAATATAAATTCACACAGCACTCAACAGGGGAACGTTTGTTTCACAAACTTTTGATACAAAAACAAAATATGGGCCATTTTCAGATAGCTTTGAAACTATTGGCCATTTTCAAGTTAGCAGTACGTATAGTCAGAGAGTTTTAAAACTAATGAAATTTTGGTCAAACTTAGGACTGGTCAGGACCTTGAAACTGGGCGAGTTTAAAGAAAATCGTTCGCTCAGTTTTCGTGATATCGGTGTTCGAGATAGCCGACGCCATACCCAATATGGGCAGTATGGGCCATTTTCAAGTTAGCAGTACGCATATTAGAGAGTTTTGAAACAAATGAAATTTTGGTCAAACTTATGACTGGTCAGGACCTTGAAACTGGGCGAGTTTAAAGAAAATCGTTCTCTCAGTTTTCGAGATATCGGTGTTCGAGATAGCCGACCCCATACCGAATATGGACAGTATGGGCCATATTCAAGTTAGCAGTACGCATATTAGAGAGTTTTGAAACAAATGAAATTTTGGTCAAACTTAGGACTGGTCAGGACCTTGAAACTGGGCGAGTTTAAAGAAAATCGTTCGCTCAGTTTTCGAGATATCGGTGTTCGAGATAGCCGACGCCATACCCAATATGGGCAGTATGGGCCATTTTCAAGTTAGCAGTACGCATATTAGAGAGTTTTGAAACAAATGAAATTTTGGTCAAACTTAGGACTGGTCAGGACCTTAAAACTGGGCGAGTTTAAAGAAAATCGTTCGCTCAGTTTTCGAGATATCGGTGTTCGAGATAGCCGACCCCATACCGAATATGGACAGTATGGGCCATTTTCAAGTTAGCAGTACGTATAGTCAGAGAGTTTTGAAACTAATGAAATTTTGGTCAAACTTTGGACTGGTCAGGACCTTGAAACTGGGCGAGTTTAAAGAAAATCGTTCGCTCAGTTTTTGTGATATCGGTGTTCGAGATAGCCGACGCCATACCCAATAAGGGCAGTATGGGCCATTTTCAAGTTAGCAGTACGCATATTAGAGAGTTTTGAAACAAATGAAATTTTGGTCAAACTTAGGACTGGTCAGGACCTTGAAACTGGGCGAGTTTAAAGAAAATCGTTCGCTCAGTTTTTGAGATATCGGTGTTCGAGATAGCCGATCCCATACCGAATATAGACAGTATGGGCCATATTCAAGTTAGCAGTACGCATATTAGAGAGTTTTGAAAGAAATGAAATTTTGGTCAAACTTAGGACTGGTCAGGACCTTGAAACTGGGCGAGTTTAAAGAAAATCGTTCGCTCAGTTTTCGAGATATCGGTGTTCGAGATAGCCGACGCCATACCCAATATGGGCAGTATGGGCCATTTTCAAGTTAGCAGTACGCATATTAGAGAGTTTTGAAACAAATGAAATTTTGGTCAAACTTAGGACTGGTCAGGACCTTAAAACTGGGCGAGTTTAAAGAAAATCGTTCGCTCAGTTTTCGAGATATCGGTGTTCGAGATAGCCGACCCCATACCGAATATAGACAGTATGGGCCAATTTCAAGTTAGCAGTACGTATAGTCAGAGAGTTTTGAAACTAATGAAATTTTGGTCAAACTTAGGACTGGTCAGGACCTTGAAACTGAGCGAGTTTAAAGAAAATCGTTCGCTCAGTTTTTAGATATCGGTGTTCGAGATAGCCGACCCTATACCGAATATGGACAGTATGGGCCATTTTCAAGTTAGCAGTACGCATATTAGAGAGTTTTGAAACAAATGAAATTTTGGTCAAACTTAGGACTGGTCAGGACCTTGAAACTGGGCGAGTTTAAAGAAAATCGTTCGCTCAGTTTTCGAGATATCGGTGTTCGAGATAGCCGACGCCATACCCAATATGGGCAGTATGGGCCAATTTCAAGTTAGCAGTACGCATATTAGAGAGTTTTGAAACAAATGAAATTTTGGTCAAACTTAGGACTGGTCAGGACCTTGAAACTGGGCGTGTTTAAAGAAAATCGTTCGCTCAGTTTTCGAGATATCGGTGTTCGAGATAGCCGACCCCATACCGAATATGGACAGTATGGGCCATTTTCAAGTTAGCAGTACGTATAGTCAGAGAGTTTTGAAACTAATGAAATTTTGGTCAAACTTAGGACTGGTCAGGACCTTGAAACTGGGCGAGTTTAAAGAAAATCGTTCGCTCAGTTTTCGTGATATCGGTGTTCGAGATAGCCGACGCCATACCCAATATGGGCAGTATGGGCCATTTTCAAGTTAGCAGTACGCATATTTGAGAGTTTTGAAACAAATGAAATTTTGGTCAAACTTATGACTGGTCAGGACCTTGAAACTGGGCGAGTTTAAAGAAAATCGTTCGCTCAGTTTTCGAGATATCGGTGTTCGAGATAGCCGACGCCATACCCAATATGGGCAGTATGGGCCATTTTCAAGTTAGCAGTACGCATATTAGAGAGTTTTGAAACCAATGAAATTTTGGGTAAACTTAGGACTGGTCAGGACCTTAAAACTGGGCGAGTTTAAAGAAAATCGTTCGCTCGGTTTTTGAGATATCGGTGTTCGAGTTAGCCGACCCCATACCGAATATGGACAGTATGGGCCATTTTCAAGTTAGCAGTACGTATAGTCAGAGAGTTTTGAAACTAAATGAAATTTTGGTCAAACTTAGGACTGGTCAGGACCTTGAAACTGGGCGAGTTTAAAGAAAATCGTTCGCTCAGTTTTCGAGATATCGGTGTTCGAGATAGCCGACGCCATACCCAATATGGGCAGTATGGGCCAATTTCAAGTTAGCAGTACGCATATTAGAGAGTTTTGAAACAAATGAAATTTTGGTCAAACTTAGGACTGGTCAGGACCTTGAAACTGGGCGTGTTTAAAGAAAATCGTTCGCTCAGTTTTCGAGATATCGGTGTTCGAGATAGCCGACCCCATACCGAATATGGACAGTATGGGCCATTTTCAAGTTAGCAGTACGTATAGTCAGAGAGTTTTGAAACTAATGAAATTTTGGTCAAACTTAGGACTGGTCAGGACCTTGAAACTGGGCGAGTTTAAAGAAAATCGTTCGCTCAGTTTTCGTGATATCGGTGTTCGAGATAGCCGACGCCATACCCAATATGGGCAGTATGGGCCATTTTCAAGTTAGCAGTACGCATATTTGAGAGTTTTGAAACAAATGAAATTTTGGTCAAACTTATGACTGGTCAGGACCTTGAAACTGGGCGAGATTAAAGAAAATCGTTCGCTCAGTTTTCGAGATATCGGTGTTCGAGATAGCCGACCCAATACCGAATATGGACAGTATGGGCCATATTCAAGTTAGCAGTACGCATATTAGAGAGTTTTGAAACAAATGAAATTTTGGTCAAACTTAGGACTGGTCAGGACCTTGAAACTGAGCGAGTTTAAAGAAAATCGTTCGCTCAGTTTTCGAGATATCGGTGTTCGAGATAGCCGACGCCATACCCAATATGGGCAGTATGGGCCATTTTCAAGTTAGCAGTACGCATATTAGAGAGTTTTGAAACAAATGAAATTTTGGTCAAACTTAGGACTGGTCAGGACCTTAAAACTGGGCGAGTTTAAAGAAAATCGTTCGCTCAGTTTTCGAGATATCGGTGTTCGAGATAGCCGACCCCATACCGAATATGGACAGTATGGGCCATTTTCAAGTTAGCAGTACGTATAGTCAGAGAGTTTTGAAACTAATGAAATTTTGGTCAAACTTTGGACTGGTCAGGACCTTGAAACTGGGCGAGTTTAAAGAAAATCGTTCGCTCAGTTTTCGTGATATCGGTGTTCGAGATAGCCGACGCCATACCGAATATAGACAGTATGGGCCATATTCAAGTTAGCAGTACGCATATTAGAGAGTTTTGAAAGAAATGAAATTTTGGTCAAACTTAGGACTGGTCAGGACCTTGAAACTGGGCGAGTTTAAAGAAAATCGTTCGCTCAGTTATCGAGATATCGGTGTTCGAGATAGCCGACGCCATACCCAATATGGGCAGTATGGGCCATTTTCAAGTTAGCAGTACGCATATTAGAGAGTTTTGAAACAAATGAAATTTTGGTCAAACTTAGGACTGGTCAGGACCTTAAAACTGGGCGAGTTTAAAGAAAATCGTTCGCTCAGTTTTCGAGATATCGGTGTTCGAGATAGCCGACCCCATACCGAATATAGACAGTATGGGCCAATTTCAAGTTAGCAGTACGTATAGTCAGAGAGTTTTGAAACTAATGAAATTTTGGTCAAACTTAGGACTGGTCAGGACCTTAAAACTGGGCGTGTTTAAAGAAAATCGTTCGCTCAGTTTTCGAGATATCGGTGTTCGAGATAGCCGACCCCATACCGAATATGGACAGTATGGGCCATTTTCAAGTTAGCAGTACGTATAGTCAGAGAGTTTTGAAACTAATGAAATTTTGGTCAAACTTAGGACTGGTCAGGACCTTAAAACTGGGCGAGTTTAAAGAAAATCGTTCGCTCAGTTTTCGTGATATCGGTGTTCGAGATAGCCGACGCCATACCCAATATGGGCAGTATGGGCCATTTTCAAGTTAGCAGTACGCATATTAGAGAGTTTTGAAACAAATGAAATTTTGGTCAAACTTAGGACTGGTCAGGACCTTGAAACTGAGCGAGTTTAAAGAAAATCGTTCGCTCAGTTTTCGAGATATCGGTGTTCGAGATAGCCGACGCCATACCCAATATGGGCAGTATGGGCCATTTTCAAGTTAGCAGTACGCATATTAGAGAGTTTTGAAACAAATGAAATTTTGGTCAAACTTAGGACTGGTCAGGACCTTAAAACTGGGCGAGTTTAAAGAAAATCGTTCGCTCAGTTTTCGAGATATCGGTGTTCGAGATAGCCGACCCCATACCGAATATGGACAGTATGGGCCATTTTCAAGTTAGCAGTACGTATAGTCAGAGAGTTTTGAAACTAATGAAATTTTGGTCAAACTTTGGACTGGTCAGGACCTTGAAACTGGGCGAGTTTAAAGAAAATCGTTCGCTCAGTTTTCGTGATATCGGTGTTCGAGATAGCCGACGCCATACCCAATATGGGCAGTATGGGCCATTTTCAAGTTAGCAGTACGCATATTAGAGAGTTTTGAAACAAATGAAATTTTGGTCAAACTTAGGACTGGTCAGGACCTTGAAACTGGGCGAGTTTAAAGAAAATCGTTCGCTCAGTTTTCGAGATATCGGTGTTCGAGATAGCCGACGCCATACCCAATATGGGCAGTATGGGCCATTTTCAAGTTAGCAGTACGCATATTAGAGAGTTTTGAAACAAATGAAATTTTGGTCAAACTTAGGACTGGTCAGGACCTTGAAACTGGGCGAGTTTAAAGAAAATCGTTCGCTCAGTTTTCGAGATATCGGTGTTCGAGATAGCCGACCCCATACCGAATATAGACAGTATGGGCCATATTCAAGTTAGCAGTACGCATATTAGAGAGTTTTGAAAGAAATGAAATTTTGGTCAAACTTAGGACTGGTCAGGACCTTGAAACTGGGCGAGTTTAAAGAAAATCGTTCGCTCAGTTTTCGAGATATCGGTGTTCGAGATAGCCGACGCCATACCCAATATGGGCAGTATGGGCCATTTTCAAGTTAGCAGTACGCATATTAGAGAGTTTTGAAACAAATGAAATTTTGGTCAAACTTAGGACTGGTCAGGACCTTAAAACTGGGCGAGTTTAAAGAAAATCGTTCGCTCAGTTTTCGAGATATCGGTGTTCGAGATAGCCGACCCCATACCGAATATAGACAGTATGGGCCAATTTCAAGTTAGCAGTACGTATAGTCAGAGAGTTTTGAAACTAATGAAATTTTGGTCAAACTTAGGACTGGTCAGGACCTTAAAACTGGGCGTGTTTAAAGAAAATCGTTCGCTCAGTTTTCGAGATATCGGTGTTCGAGATAGCCGACCCCATACCGAATATGGACAGTATGGGCCATTTTCAAGTTAGCAGTACGTATAGTCAGAGAGTTTTGAAACTAATGAAATTTTGGTCAAACTTAGGACTGGTCAGGACCTTAAAACTGGGCGAGTTTAAAGAAAATCGTTCGCTCAGTTTTCGTGATATCGGTGTTCGAGATAGCCGACGCCATACCCAATATGGGCAGTATGGGCCATTTTCAAGTTAGCAGTACGCATATTAGAGAGTTTTGAAACAAATGAAATTTTGGTCAAACTTAGGAATGGTCAGGACCTTAAAACTGGGCGTGTTTAAAGAAAATCGTTCGCTCAGTTTTCGAGATATCGGTGTTCGAGATAGCCGACCCCATACCGAATATGGACAGTATGGGCCATTTTCAAGTTAGCAGTACGTATAGTCAGAGAGTTTTGAAACTAAATGAAATTTTGGTCAAACTTAGGACTGGTCAGGACCTTGAAACTGGGCGAGTTTAAAGAAAATCGTTCGCTCAGTTTTCGTGATATCGGTGTTCGAGATAGCCGACGCCATACCCAATATGGGCAGTATGGGCCATTTTCAAGTTAGCAGTACGCATATTAGAAAGTTTTGAAACAAATGAAATTTTGGTCAAACTTAGGACTGGTCAGGACCTTGAAACTGGGCGAGTTTAAAGAAAATCGTTCGCTCAGTTTTCGAGATATCGGTGTTCGAGATAGCCGACCCCATACCGAATATGGACAGTATGGGCCATATTCAAGTTAGCAGTACGCATATTAGAGAGTTTTGAAACAAATGAAATTTTGGTCAAACTTAGGAATGGTCAGGACCTTAAAACTGGGCGAGTTTAAAGAAAATCGTTCGCTCAGTTTTCGAGATATCGGTGTTCGAGATAGCCGACCCCATACCGAATATGGACAGTATGGGCCATTTTCAAGTTAGCAGTACGTATAGTCAGAGAGTTTTGAAACTAAATGAAATTTTGGTCAAACTTAGGACTGGTCAGGACCTTGAAACTGGGCGAGTTTAAAGAAAATCGTTCGCTCAGTTTTCGTGATATCGGTGTTCGAGATAGCCGACGCCATACCCAATATGGGCAGTATGGGCCATTTTCAAGTTAGCAGTACGCATATTAGAAAGTTTTGAAACAAATGAAATTTTGGTCAAACTTAGGACTGGTCAGGACCTTGAAACTGGGCGAGTTTAAAGAAAATCGTTCGCTCAGTTTTCGAGATATCGGTGTTCGAGATAGCCGACCCCATACCGAATATGGACAGTATGGGCCATATTCAAGTTAGCAGTACGCATATTAGAGAGTTTTGAAACAAATGAAATTTTGGTCAAACTTAGGACTGGTCAGGACCTTGAAACTGGGCGAGTTTAAAGAAAATCGTTCGCTCAGTTTTCGAGATATCGGTGTTCGAGATAGCCGACGCCATACCCAATATGGGCAGTATGGGCCATTTTCAAGTTAGCAGTACGCATATTAGAGAGTTTTGAAACAAATGAAATTTTGGTCAAACTTAGGACTGGTCAGGACCTTAAAACTGGGCGAGTTTAAAGAAAATCGTTCGCTCAGTTTTCGAGATATCGGTGTTCGAGATAGCCGACCCCATACCGAATATGGACAGTATGGGCCATTTTCAAGTTAGCAGTACGTATAGTCAGAGAGTTTTGAAACTAATGAAATTTTGGTCAAACTTTGGACTGGTCAGGACCTTGAAACTGGGCGAGTTTAAAGAAAATCGTTCGCTCAGTTTTCGTGATATCGGTGTTCGAGATAGCCGACGCCATACCCAATATGGGCAGTATGGGCCATTTTCAAGTTAGCAGTACGCATATTAGAGAGTTTTGAAACAAATGAAATTTTGGTCAAACTTAGGACTGGTCAGGACCTTGAAACTGGGCGAGTTTAAAGAAAATCGTTCGCTCAGTTTTCGAGATATCGGTGTTCGAGATAGCCGACCCCATACCGAATATAGACAGTATGGGCCATATTCAAGTTAGCAGTACGCATATTAGAGAGTTTTGAAACTAATGAAATTTTGGTCAAACTTAGGACTGGTCAGGACCTTGAAACTGGGCGAGTTTAAAGAAAATCGTTCGCTCAGTTTTCGAGATATCGGTGTTCGAGATAGCCGACGCCATACCCAATATGGGCAGTATGGGCCATTTTCAAGTTAGCAGTACGCATATTAGAGAGTTTTGAAACCAATGAAATTTTGGTCAAACTTAGGACTGGTCAGGACCTTAAAACTGGGCGAGTTTAAAGAAAATCGTTTGCTCGGTTTTTGAGATATCGGTGTTCGAGTTAGCCGACCCCATACCGAATATGGACAGTATGGGCCATTTTCAAGTTAGCAGTACGTATAGTCAGAGAGTTTTGAAACTAAATGAAATTTTGGTCAAACTTAGGACTGGTCAGGACCTTGAAACTGGGCGAGTTTAAAGAAAATCGTTCGCTCAGTTTTCGTGATATCGGTGTTCGAGATAGCCGACGCCATACCCAATATGGGCAGTATGGGCCATTTTCAAGTTAGCAGTACGCATATTAGAAAGTTTTGAAACAAATGAAATTTTGGTCAAACTTAGGACTGGTCAGGACCTTGAAACTGGGCGAGTTTAAAGAAAATCGTTCGCTCAGTTTTCGAGATATCGGTGTTCGAGATAGCCGACCCCATACCGAATATGGACAGTATGGGCCATATTCAAGTTAGCAGTACGCATATTAGAGAGTTTTGAAACAAATGAAATTTTGGTCAAACTTAGGACTGGTCAGGACCTTGAAACTGGGCGAGTTTAAAGAAAATCGTTCGCTCAGTTTTCGAGATATCGGTGTTCGAGATAGCCGACACCATACCCAATATGGGCTGTATGGGCCATTTTCAAGTTAGCAGTACGCATATTAGAGAGTTTTGAAACAAATGAAATTTTGGTCAAACTTAGGACTGGTCAGGACCTTAAAACTGGGCGAGTTTAAAGAAAATCGTTCGCTCAGTTTTCGAGATATCGGTGTTCGAGATAGCCGACCCCATACCGAATATGGACAGTATGGGCCATTTTCAAGTTAGCAGTACGTATAGTCAGAGAGTTTTGAAACTAATGAAATTTTGGTCAAACTTTGGACTGGTCAGGACCTTGAAACTGGGCGAGTTTAAAGAAAATCGTTCGCTCAGTTTTCGTGATATCGGTGTTCGAGATAGCCGACGCCATACCCAATATGGGCAGTATGGGCCATTTTCAAGTTAGCAGTACGCATATTAGAGAGTTTTGAAACAAATGAAATTTTGGTCAAACTTAGGACTGGTCAGGACCTTGAAACTGGGCGAGTTTAAAGAAAATCGTTCGCTCAGTTTTCGAGATATCGGTGTTCGAGATAGCCGACCCCATACCGAATATAGACAGTATGGGCCATATTCAAGTTAGCAGTACGCATATTAGAGAGTTTTGAAACTAATGAAATGTTGGTCAAACTTAGGACTGGTCAGGACCTTGAAACTGGGCGAGTTTAAAGAAAATCGTTCGCTCAGTTTTCGAGATATCGGTGTTCGAGATAGCCGACGCCATACCCAATATGGGCAGTATGGGCAATTTTCAAGTTAGCAGTACGCATATTAGAGAGTTTTGAAACAAATGAAATTTTGGTCAAACTTAGGACTGGTCAGGAACTTAAAACTGGGCGAGTTTAAAGAAAATCGTTCGCTCAGTTTTCGAGATATCGGTGTTCGAGATAGCCGACCCCATACCGAATATAGACAGTATGGGCCAATTTCAAGTTAGCAGTACGTATAGTCAGAGAGTTTTGAAACTAATGAAATTTTGGTCAAACTTAGGACTGGTCAGGACCTTGAAACTGGGCGAGTTTAAAGAAAATCGTTCGCTCAGTTTTCGTGATATCGGTGTTCGAGATAGCCGACGCCATACCCAATATGGGCAGTATGGGCCATTTTCAAGTTAGCAGTACGCAAATTAGAGAGTTTTGAAACAAATGCAATTTTGGTCAAACTTAGGACTGGTCAGGACCTTGAAACTGGGCGAGTTTAAAGAAAATCGTTCGCTCAGTTTTTTAGATATCGGTGTTCGAGATAGCCGACCCTATACCGAATATGGACAGTATGGGCCATTTTCAAGTTAGCAGTACGCATATTAGAGAGTTTTGAAACAAATGAAATTTTGGTCAAACTTAGGACTGGTCAGGACCTTGAAACTGGGCGAGTTTAAAGAAAATCGTTCGCTCAGTTTTCGAGATATCGGTGTTCGAGATAGCCGACCCCATACCGAATATGGACAGTATGGGCCATATTCAAGTTAGCAGTACGCATATTAGAGAGTTTTGAAACAAATGAAATTTTGGTCAAACTTAGGACTGGTCAGGACCTTGAAACTGGGCGAGTTTAAAGAAAATCGTTCGCTCAGTTTTCGAGATATCGGTGTTCGAGATAGCCGACGCCATACCCAATATGGGCAGTATGGGCCATTTTCAAGTTAGCAGTACGTATAGTCAGAGAGTTTTGAAACTAAATGAAATTTTGGTCAAACTTAGGACTGGTCAGGACCTTGAAACTGGGCGAGTTTAAAGAAAATCGTTCGCTCAGTTTTCGAGATATCGGTGTTCGAGATAGCCGACGCCATACCCAATATGGGCAGTATGGGCCAATTTCAAGTTAGCAGTACGCATATTAGAGAGTTTTGAAACAAATGAAATTTTGGTCAAACTTAGGACTGGTCAGGACCTTGAAACTGGGCGTGTTTAAAGAAAATCGTTCGCTCAGTTTTCGAGATATCGGTGTTCGAGATAGCCGACCCCATACCGAATATGGACAGTATGGGCCATTTTCAAGTTAGCAGTACGTATAGTCAGAGAGTTTTGAAACTAATGAAATTTTGGTCAAACTTAGGACTGGTCAGGACCTTGAAACTGGGCGAGTTTAAAGAAAATCGTTCGCTCAGTTTTCGTGATATCGGTGTTCGAGATAGCCGACGCCATACCCAATATGGGCAGTATGGGCCATTTTCAAGTTAGCAGTACGCATATTAGGGAGTTTTGAAACAAATGAAATTTTGGTCAAACTTAGGACTGGTCAGGACCTTGAAACTGGGCGAGTTTAAAGAAAATCGTTCGCTCAGTTTTCGAGATATCGGTGTTCGAGATAGCCGACGCCATACCCAATATGGGCAGTATGGGCCATTTTCAAGTTAGCAGTACGCATATTAGAGAGTTTTGAAACAAATGAAATTTTGGTCAAACTTATGACTGGTCAGGACCTTGAAACTGGGCGAGTTTAAAGAAAATCGTTCGCTCAGTTTTCGAGATATCGGTGTTCGAGATAGCCGACCCCATACCGAATATGGACAGTATGGGCCATATTCAAGTTAGCAGTACGCATATTAGAGAGTTTTGAAACAAATGCAATTTTGGTCAAACTTAGGACTGGTCAGGACCTTGAAACTGGGCGAGTTTAAAGAAAATCGTTCGCTCAGTTTTTTAGATATCGGTGTTCGAGATAGCCGACCCTATACCGAATATGGACAGTATGGGCCATTTTCAAGTTAGCAGTACGCATATTAGAGAGTTTTGAAACAAATGAAATTTTGGTCAAACTTAGGACTGGTCAGGACCTTGAAACTGGGCAAGTTTAAAGAAAATCGTTCGCTCAGTTTTCGAGATATCGGTGTTCGAGATAGCCGACCCCATACCGAATATGGACAGTATGGGCCATATTCAAGTTAGCAGTACGCATATTAGAGAGTTTTGAAACAAATGAAATTTTGGTCAAACTTAGGACTGGTCAGGACCTTGAAACTGGGCGAGTTTAAAGAAAATCGTTCGCTCAGTTTTCGAGATATCGGTGTTCGAGATAGCCGACGCCATACCCAATATGGGCAGTATGGGCCATTTTCAAGTTAGCAGTACGCATATTAGAGAGTTTTGAAACAAATGAAATTTTGGTCAAACTTAGGACTGGTCAGGACCTTAAAACTGGGCGAGTTTAAAGAAAATCGTTCGCTCAGTTTTCGAGATATCGGTGTTCGAGATAGCCGACCCCATACCGAATATGGACACTATGGGCCATTTTCAAGTTAGCAGTACGTATAGTCAGAGAATTTTGAAACTAATGAAATTTTGGTCAAACTTAGGACTGGTCAGGACCTTGAAACTGGGCGAGTTTAAAGAAAATCGTTCGCTCAGTTTTCGTGATATCGGTGTTCGAGATAGCCGACGCCATACCCAATATGGGCAGTATGGGCCATTTTCAAGTTAGCAGTACGCATATTAGAGAGTTTTGAAACAAATGAAATTTTGGTCAAACTTAGGACTGGTCAGGACCTTGAAACTGGGCGAGTTTAAAGAAAATCGTTCGCTCAGTTTTCGAGATATCGGTGTTCGAGATAGCCGACCCCATACCGAATATAGACAGTATGGGCCATATTCAAGTTAGCAGTACGCATATTAGAGAGTTTTGAAACAAATGAAATTTTGGTCAAACTTAGGACTGGTCAGGACCTTGAAACTGGGCGAGTTTAAAGAAAATTGTTCGCTCAGTTTTCGAGATATCGGTGTTCGAGATAGCCGACGCCATACCCAATATGGGCAGTATGGGCCATTTTCAAGTTAGCAGTACGCATATTAGAGAGTTTTGAAACAAATGAAATTTTGGTCAAACTTAGGACTGGTCAGGACCTTAAAACTGGGCGAGTTTAAAGAAAATCGTTCGCTCAGTTTTCGAGATATCGGTGTTCGAGATAGCCGACCCCATACCGAATATGGACAGTATGGGCCAATTTCAAGTTAGCAGTACGTATAGTCAGAGAGTTTTGAAACTAATGAAATTTTGGTCAAACTTAGGACTGGTCAGGACCTTGAAACTGGGCGAGTTTAAAGAAAATCGTTCGCTCAGTTTTCGTGATATCGGTGTTCGAGATAGCCGACGCCATACCAAATATGGGCAGTATGGGCCATTTTCAAGTTAGCAGTACGCATATTAGAGAGTTTTGAAACAAATGAAATTTTGGTCAAACTTTCGGCTATTTCGAACTTCGATATCTCAAAAACTGAGCGAACGATTTTCTTTAAGTTTGCCCAGTTTCAAGGTCCTGACCAGTCCTAAGTTTGACCCAAATTTCATTAGTTTCAAAACTCTGTGCTATACGTACTGCTAACTTGAAAATGGCCCATACTGCCCATATTGGGTATGGGGTCGGCTATTTCGAACTTCGATATCTCGAAAACTGAGCGAACGATTTTCTTTAAACTTGCCCAGTTTCAAGGTCCTGACCAGTCCTAAGTTTGACCCAAATTTCATTAGTTTCAAAACTCTGTGCTATACGTACTGCTAACTTGAAAATGGCCCATACTGCCCATATTGGGTATGGGGTCGGCTATTTCGAACTTCGATATCTCGAAAACTGAGCGAACGATTTTCTTTAAACTTGCCCAGTTTCAAGGTCCTGACCAGTCCTAAGTTTGACCCAAATTTCATTAGTTTCAAAACTCTGTGCTATACGTACTGCTAACTTGAAAATGGCCCATACTGCCCATATTGGGTATGGGGTCGGCTATTTCGAACTTCGATATCTCG
Source organism: Rugalucina vietnamica (assembly GCA_964017185.1). Lineage (NCBI taxonomy): Eukaryota > Metazoa > Mollusca > Bivalvia > Lucinida > Lucinidae > Rugalucina > Rugalucina vietnamica. Next base: position 19,446,503 of record OZ024873.1, read on the forward strand.
AAAACTGAGCGAACGATTTTCTTTAAACTTGCCCTGTTTCAAGGTCCTGACCAGTCCTAAGTTTGACCCAAATTCCATTAGTTTCAAAACTCTGTGCTATACGTACTGCTAACTTGAAAATGGCCCATACTGCCCATATTGGGTATGTGGTCGGCTATTTTGAACTTCGATATCTCGAAAACTGAGCGAACGATTTTCTTTAAACTTGCCCTGTTTCAAGGTCCTGACCAGTCCTAAGTTTGACCCAAATTTCATTAGTTTCAAAACTCTGTGCTATACGTACTGCTAACTTGAAAATGGCCCATACTGCCCATATTGGGTATGGGGTCGGCTATTTCGAACTTCGATATCTCGAAAACTGAGCGAACGATTTTCTTTAAGTTTGCCCAGTTTCAAGGTCCTGACCAGTCCTAAGTTTGACCCAAATTTCATTAGTTTCAAAACTCTGTGCTATACGTACTGCTAACTTGAAAATGGCCCATACTGCCCATATTGGGTATGGGGTCGGCTATTTCGAACTTCGATATCTCGAAAACTGAGCGAACGATTTTCTTTAAACTTGCCCTGTTTCAAGGTCCTGACCAGTCCTAAGTTTGACCCAAATTTCATTAGTTTCAAAACTCTGTGCTATACGTACTGCTAACTTGAAAATGGCCCATACTGCCCATATTGGGTATGGGGTCGGCTATTTCGAACTTCGATATCTCGAAAACTGAGCGAACGATTTTCTTTAAACTTGCCCTGTTTCAAGGTCCTGACCAGTCCTAAGTTTGACCCAAATTTCATTAGTTTCAAAACTCTGTGCTATACGTACTGCTAACTTGAAAATGGCCCATACTGCCCATATTGGGTATGGGGTCGGCTATTTCGAACTTCGATATCTCGAAAACTGAGCGAACGATTTTCTTTAAACTTGCCCTGTTTCAAGGTCCTGACCAGTCCTAAGTTTGACCCAAATTTCATTAGTTTCAAAACTCTGTGCTATACGTACTGCTAACTTGAAAATGGCCCATACTGCCCATATTGGGTATGGGGTCGGCTATTTCGAACTTCGATATCTCGAAAACTGAGCGAACGATTTTCTTTAAACTTGCCCAGTTTCAAGGTCCTGACCAGTCCTAAGTTTGACCCAAATTTCATTAGTTTCAAAACTCTGTGCTATACGTACTGCTAACTTGAAAATGGCCCATACTGCCCATATTGGGTATGGGGTCGGCTATTTCGAACTTCGATATCTCGAAAACTGAGCGAACGATTTTCTTTAAGTTTGCCCAGTTTCAAGGTCCTGACCAGTCCTAAGTTTGACCCAAATTTCATTAGTTTCAAAACTCTGTGCTATACGTACTGCTAACTTGAAAATGGCCCATACTGCCCATATTGGGTATGGGGTCGGCTATTTCGAACTTCGATATCTCGAAAACTGAGCGAACGATTTTCTTTAAACTTGCCCTGTTTCAAGGTCCTGACCAGTCCTAAGTTTGACCCAAATTTCATTAGTTTCAAAACTCTGTGCTATACGTACTGCTAACTTGAAAATGGCCCATACTGCCCATATTGGGTATGGGGTCGGCTATTTCGAACTTCGATATCTCGAAAACTGAGCGAACGATTTTCTTTAAACTTGCCCTGTTTCAAGGTCCTGACCAGTCCTAAGTTTGACCCAAATTTCATTAGTTTCAAAACTCTGTGCTATACGTACTGCTAACTTGAAAATGGCCCATACTGCCCATATTGGGTATGGGGTCGGCTATTTCGAACTTCGATATCTCGAAAACTGAGCGAACGATTTTCTTTAAACTTGCCCAGTTTCAAGGTCCTGACCAGTCCTAAGTTTGACCCAAATTTCATTAGTTTCAAAACTCTGTGCTATACGTACTGCTAACTTGAAAATGGCCCATACTGCCCATATTGGGTATGGGGTCGGCTATTTCGAACTTCGATATCTCGAAAACTGAGCGAACGATTTTCTTTAAGTTTGCCCAGTTTCAAGGTCCTGACCAGTCCTAAGTTTGACCCAAATTTCATTAGTTTCAAAACTCTGTGCTATACGTACTGCTAACTTGAAAATGGCCCATACTGCCCATATTGGGTATGGGGTCGGCTATTTCGAACTTCGATATCTCGAAAACTGAGCGAACGATTTTCTTTAAACTTGCCCTGTTTCAAGGTCCTGACCAGTCCTAAGTTTGACCCAAATTTCATTAGTTTCAAAACTCTGTGCTATACGTACTGCTAACTTGAAAATGGCCCATACTGCCCATATTGGGTATGGGGTCGGCTATTTCGAACTTCGATATCTCGAAAACTGAGCGAACGATTTTCTTTAAACTTGCCCTGTTTCAAGGTCCTGACCAGTCCTAAGTTTGACCCAAATTTCATTAGTTTCAAAACTCTGTGCTATACGTACTGCTAACTTGAAAATGGCCCATACTGCCCATATTGGGTATGGGGTCGGCTATTTCGAACTTCGATATCTCGAAAACTGAGCGAACGATTTTCTTTAAACTTGCCCAGTTTCAAGGTCCTGACCAGTCCTAAGTTTGACCCAAATTTCATTAGTTTCAAAACTCTGTGCTATACGTACTGCTAACTTGAAAATGGCCCATACTGCCCATATTGGGTATGGGGTCGGCTATTTCGAACTTCGATATCTCGAAAACTGAGCGAACGATTTTCTTTAAGTTTGCCCAGTTTCAAGGTCCTGACCAGTCCTAAGTTTGACCCAAATTTCATTAGTTTCAAAACTCTGTGCTATACGTACTGCTAACTTGAAAATGGCCCATACTGCCCATATTGGGTATGGGGTCGGCTATTTCGAACTTCGATATCTCGAAAACTGAGCGAACGATTTTCTTTAAACTTGCCCTGTTTCAAGGTCCTGACCAGTCCTAAGTTTGACCCAAATTTCATTAGTTTCAAAACTCTGTGCTATACGTACTGCTAACTTGAAAATGGCCCATACTGCCCATATTGGGTATGGGGTCGGCTATTTCGAACTTCGATATCTCGAAAACTGAGCGAACGATTTTCTTTAAACTTGCCCAGTTTCAAGGTCCTGACCAGTCCTAAGTTTGACCCAAATTTCATTAGTTTCAAAACTCTGTGCTATACGTACTGCTAACTTGAAAATGGCCCATACTGCCCATATTGGGTATGGGGTCGGCTATTTCGAACTTCGATATCTCGAAAACTGAGCGAACGATTTTCTTTAAACTTGCCCTGTTTCAAGGTCCTGACCAGTCCTAAGTTTGACCCAAATTTCATTAGTTTCAAAACTCTGTGCTATACGTACTGCTAACTTGAAAATGGCCCATACTGCCCATATTGGGTATGGGGTCGGCTATTTCGAACTTCGATATCTCGAAAACTGAGCGAACGATTTTCTTTAAACTTGCCCAGTTTCAAGGTCCTGACCAGTCCTAAGTTTGACCCAAATTTCATTAGTTTCAAAACTCTGTGCTATACGTACTGCTAACTTGAAAATGGCCCATACTGCCCATATTGGGTATGGGGTCGGCTATTTCGAACTTCGATATCTCGAAAACTGAGCGAACGATTTTCTTTAAGTTTGCCCAGTTTCAAGGTCCTGACCAGTCCTAAGTTTGACCCAAATTTCATTAGTTTCAAAACTCTGTGCTATACGTACTGCTAACTTGAAAATGGCCCATACTGCCCATATTGGGTATGGGGTCGGCTATTTCGAACTTCGATATCTCGAAAACTGAGCGAACGATTTTCTTTAAACTTGCCCTGTTTCAAGGTCCTGACCAGTCCTAAGTTTGACCCAAATTTCATTAGTTTCAAAACTCTGTGCTATACGTACTGCTAACTTGAAAATGGCCCATACTGCCCATATTGGGTATGGGGTCGGCTATTTCGAACTTCGATATCTCGAAAACTGAGCGAACGATTTTCTTTAAACTTGCCCAGTTTCAAGGTCCTGACCAGTCCTAAGTTTGACCCAAATTTCATTAGTTTCAAAACTCTGTGCTATACGTACTGCTAACTTGAAAATGGCCCATACTGCCCATATTGGGTATGGGGTCGGCTATTTCGAACTTCGATATCTCGAAAACTGAGCGAACGATTTTCTTTAAGTTTGCCCAGTTTCAAGGTCCTGACCAGTCCTAAGTTTGACCCAAATTTCATTAGTTTCAAAACTCTGTGCTATACGTACTGCTAACTTGAAAATGGCCCATACTGCCCATATTGGGTATGGGGTCGGCTATTTCGAACTTCGATATCTCGAAAACTGAGCGAACGATTTTCTTTAAACTTGCCCTGTTTCAAGGTCCTGACCAGTCCTAAGTTTGACCCAAATTTCATTAGTTTCAAAACTCTGTGCTATACGTACTGCTAACTTGAAAATGGCCCATACTGCCCATATTGGGTATGGGGTCGGCTATTTCGAACTTCGATATCTCGAAAACTGAGCGAACGATTTTCTTTAAACTTGCCCTGTTTCAAGGTCCTGACCAGTCCTAAGTTTGACCCAAATTTCATTAGTTTCAAAACTCTGTGCTATACGTACTGCTAACTTGAAAATGGCCCATACTGCCCATATTGGGTATGGGGTCGGCTATTTCGAACTTCGATATCTCGAAAACTGAGCGAACGATTTTCTTTAAACTTGCCCTGTTTCAAGGTCCTGACCAGTCCTAAGTTTGACCCAAATTTCATTAGTTTCAAAACTCTGTGCTATACGTACTGCTAACTTGAAAATGGCCCATACTGCCCATATTGGGTATGGGGTCGGCTATTTCGAACTTCGATATCTCGAAAACTGAGCGAACGATTTTCTTTAAACTTGCCCTGTTTCAAGGTCCTGACCAGTCCTAAGTTTGACCCAAATTTCATTAGTTTCAAAACTCTGTGCTATACGTACTGCTAACTTGAAAATGGCCCATACTGCCCATATTGGGTATGGGGTCGGCTATTTCGAACTTCGATATCTCGAAAACTGAGCGAACGATTTTCTTTAAACTTGCCCAGTTTCAAGGTCCTGACCAGTCCTAAGTTTGACCCAAATTTCATTAGTTTCAAAACTCTGTGCTATACGTACTGCTAACTTGAAAATGGCCCATACTGCCCATATTGGGTATGGGGTCGGCTATTTCGAACTTCGATATCTCGAAAACTGAGCGAACGATTTTCTTTAAGTTTGCCCAGTTTCAAGGTCCTGACCAGTCCTAAGTTTGACCCAAATTTCATTAGTTTCAAAACTCTGTGCTATACGTACTGCTAACTTGAAAATGGCCCATACTGCCCATATTGGGTATGGGGTCGGCTATTTCGAACTTCGATATCTCGAAAACTGAGCGAACGATTTTCTTTAAACTTGCCCTGTTTCAAGGTCCTGACCAGTCCTAAGTTTGACCCAAATTTCATTAGTTTCAAAACTCTGTGCTATACGTACTGCTAACTTGAAAATGGCCCATACTGCCCATATTGGGTATGGGGTCGGCTATTTCGAACTTCGATATCTCGAAAACTGAGCGAACGATTTTCTTTAAACTTGCCCAGTTTCAAGGTCCTGACCAGTCCTAAGTTTGACCCAAATTTCATTAGTTTCAAAACTCTGTGCTATACGTACTGCTAACTTGAAAATGGCCCATACTGCCCATATTGGGTATGGGGTCGGCTATTTCGAACTTCGATATCTCGAAAACTGAGCGAACGATTTTCTTTAAACTTGCCCTGTTTCAAGGTCCTGACCAGTCCTAAGTTTGACCCAAATTTCATTAGTTTCAAAACTCTGTGCTATACGTACTGCTAACTTGAAAATGGCCCATACTGCCCATATTGGGTATGGGGTCGGCTATTTCGAACTTCGATATCTCGAAAACTGAGCGAACGATTTTCTTTAAACTTGCCCTGTTTCAAGGTCCTGACCAGTCCTAAGTTTGACCCAAATTTCATTAGTTTCAAAACTCTGTGCTATACGTACTGCTAACTTGAAAATGGCCCATACTGCCCATATTGGGTATGGGGTCGGCTATTTCGAACTTCGATATCTCGAAAACTGAGCGAACGATTTTCTTTAAACTTGCCCTGTTTCAAGGTCCTGACCAGTCCTAAGTTTGACCCAAATTTCATTAGTTTCAAAACTCTGTGCTATACGTACTGCTAACTTGAAAATGGCCCATACTGCCCATATTGGGTATGGGGTCGGCTATTTCGAACTTCGATATCTCGAAAACTGAGCGAACGATTTTCTTTAAACTTGCCCAGTTTCAAGGTCCTGACCAGTCCTAAGTTTGACCCAAATTTCATTAGTTTCAAAACTCTGTGCTATACGTACTGCTAACTTGAAAATGGCCCATACTGCCCATATTGGGTATGGGGTCGGCTATTTCGAACTTCGATATCTCGAAAACTGAGCGAACGATTTTCTTTAAGTTTGCCCAGTTTCAAGGTCCTGACCAGTCCTAAGTTTGACCCAAATTTCATTAGTTTCAAAACTCTGTGCTATACGTACTGCTAACTTGAAAATGGCCCATACTGCCCATATTGGGTATGGGGTCGGCTATTTCGAACTTCGATATCTCGAAAACTGAGCGAACGATTTTCTTTAAACTTGCCCTGTTTCAAGGTCCTGACCAGTCCTAAGTTTGACCCAAATTTCATTAGTTTCAAAACTCTGTGCTATACGTACTGCTAACTTGAAAATGGCCCATACTGCCCATATTGGGTATGGGGTCGGCTATTTCGAACTTCGATATCTCGAAAACTGAGCGAACGATTTTCTTTAAACTTGCCCTGTTTCAAGGTCCTGACCAGTCCTAAGTTTGACCCAAATTTCATTAGTTTCAAAACTCTGTGCTATACGTACTGCTAACTTGAAAATGGCCCATACTGCCCATATTGGGTATGGGGTCGGCTATTTCGAACTTCGATATCTCGAAAACTGAGCGAACGATTTTCTTTAAACTTGCCCAGTTTCAAGGTCCTGACCAGTCCTAAGTTTGACCCAAATTTCATTAGTTTCAAAACTCTGTGCTATACGTACTGCTAACTTGAAAATGGCCCATACTGCCCATATTGGGTATGGGGTCGGCTATTTCGAACTTCGATATCTCGAAAACTGAGCGAACGATTTTCTTTAAGTTTGCCCAGTTTCAAGGTCCTGACCAGTCCTAAGTTTGACCCAAATTTCATTAGTTTCAAAACTCTGTGCTATACGTACTGCTAACTTGAAAATGGCCCATACTGCCCATATTGGGTATGGGGTCGGCTATTTCGAACTTCGATATCTCGAAAACTGAGCGAACGATTTTCTTTAAACTTGCCCTGTTTCAAGGTCCTGACCAGTCCTAAGTTTGACCCAAATTTCATTAGTTTCAAAACTCTGTGCTATACGTACTGCTAACTTGAAAATGGCCCATACTGCCCATATTGGGTATGGGGTCGGCTATTTCGAACTTCGATATCTCGAAAACTGAGCGAACGATTTTCTTTAAACTTGCCCAGTTTCAAGGTCCTGACCAGTCCTAAGTTTGACCCAAATTTCATTAGTTTCAAAACTCTGTGCTATACGTACTGCTAACTTGAAAATGGCCCATACTGCCCATATTGGGTATGGGGTCGGCTATTTCGAACTTCGATATCTCGAAAACTGAGCGAACGATTTTCTTTAAGTTTGCCCAGTTTCAAGGTCCTGACCAGTCCTAAGTTTGACCCAAATTTCATTAGTTTCAAAACTCTGTGCTATACGTACTGCTAACTTGAAAATGGCCCATACTGCCCATATTGGGTATGGGGTCGGCTATTTCGAACTTCGATATCTCGAAAACTGAGCGAACGATTTTCTTTAAACTTGCCCTGTTTCAAGGTCCTGACCAGTCCTAAGTTTGACCCAAATTTCATTAGTTTCAAAACTCTGTGCTATACGTACTGCTAACTTGAAAATGGCCCATACTGCCCATATTGGGTATGGGGTCGGCTATTTCGAACTTCGATATCTCGAAAACTGAGCGAACGATTTTCTTTAAACTTGCCCTGTTTCAAGGTCCTGACCAGTCCTAAGTTTGACCCAAATTTCATTAGTTTCAAAACTCTGTGCTATACGTACTGCTAACTTGAAAATGGCCCATACTGCCCATATTGGGTATGGGGTCGGCTATTTCGAACTTCGATATCTCGAAAACTGAGCGAACGATTTTCTTTAAACTTGCCCAGTTTCAAGGTCCTGACCAGTCCTAAGTTTGACCCAAATTTCATTAGTTTCAAAACTCTGTGCTATACGTACTGCTAACTTGAAAATGGCCCATACTGCCCATATTGGGTATGGGGTCGGCTATTTCGAACTTCGATATCTCGAAAACTGAGCGAACGATTTTCTTTAAGTTTGCCCAGTTTCAAGGTCCTGACCAGTCCTAAGTTTGACCCAAATTTCATTAGTTTCAAAACTCTGTGCTATACGTACTGCTAACTTGAAAATGGCCCATACTGCCCATATTGGGTATGGGGTCGGCTATTTCGAACTTCGATATCTCGAAAACTGAGCGAACGATTTTCTTTAAACTTGCCCTGTTTCAAGGTCCTGACCAGTCCTAAGTTTGACCCAAATTTCATTAGTTTCAAAACTCTGTGCTATACGTACTGCTAACTTGAAAATGGCCCATACTGCCCATATTGGGTATGGGGTCGGCTATTTCGAACTTCGATATCTCGAAAACTGAGCGAACGATTTTCTTTAAACTTGCCCTGTTTCAAGGTCCTGACCAGTCCTAAGTTTGACCCAAATTTCATTAGTTTCAAAACTCTGTGCTATACGTACTGCTAACTTGAAAATGGCCCATACTGCCCATATTGGGTATGGGGTCGGCTATTTCGAACTTCGATATCTCGAAAACTGAGCGAACGATTTTCTTTAAACTTGCCCAGTTTCAAGGTCCTGACCAGTCCTAAGTTTGACCCAAATTTCATTAGTTTCAAAACTCTGTGCTATACGTACTGCTAACTTGAAAATGGCCCATACTGCCCATATTGGGTATGGGGTCGGCTATTTCGAACTTCGATATCTCGAAAACTGAGCGAACGATTTTCTTTAAGTTTGCCCAGTTTCAAGGTCCTGACCAGTCCTAAGTTTGACCCAAATTTCATTAGTTTCAAAACTCTGTGCTATACGTACTGCTAACTTGAAAATGGCCCATACTGCCCATATTGGGTATGGGGTCGGCTATTTCGAACTTCGATATCTCGAAAACTGAGCGAACGATTTTCTTTAAACTTGCCCTGTTTCAAGGTCCTGACCAGTCCTAAGTTTGACCCAAATTTCATTAGTTTCAAAACTCTGTGCTATACGTACTGCTAACTTGAAAATGGCCCATACTGCCCATATTGGGTATGGGGTCGGCTATTTCGAACTTCGATATCTCGAAAACTGAGCGAACGATTTTCTTTAAACTTGCCCAGTTTCAAGGTCCTGACCAGTCCTAAGTTTGACCCAAATTTCATTAGTTTCAAAACTCTGTGCTATACGTACTGCTAACTTGAAAATGGCCCATACTGCCCATATTGGGTATGGGGTCGGCTATTTCGAACTTCGATATCTCGAAAACTGAGCGAACGATTTTCTTTAAGTTTGCCCAGTTTCAAGGTCCTGACCAGTCCTAAGTTTGACCCAAATTTCATTAGTTTCAAAACTCTGTGCTATACGTACTGCTAACTTGAAAATGGCCCATACTGCCCATATTGGGTATGGGGTCGGCTATTTCGAACTTCGATATCTCGAAAACTGAGCGAACGATTTTCTTTAAACTTGCCCAGTTTCAAGGTCCTGACCAGTCCTAAGTTTGACCCAAATTTCATTAGTTTCAAAACTCTGTGCTATACGTACTGCTAACTTGAAAATGGCCCATACTGCCCATATTGGGTATGGGGTCGGCTATTTCGAACTTCGATATCTCGAAAACTGAGCGAACGATTTTCTTTAAACTTGCCCTGTTTCAAGGTCCTGACCAGTCCTAAGTTTGACCCAAATTTCATTAGTTTCAAAACTCTGTGCTATACGTACTGCTAACTTGAAAATGGCCCATACTGCCCATATTGGGTATGGGGTCGGCTATTTCGAACTTCGATATCTCGAAAACTGAGCGAACGATTTTCTTTAAACTTGCCCAGTTTCAAGGTCCTGACCAGTCCTAAGTTTGACCCAAATTTCATTAGTTTCAAAACTCTGTGCTATACGTACTGCTAACTTGAAAATGGCCCATACTGCCCATATTGGGTATGGGGTCGGCTATTTCGAACTTCGATATCTCGAAAACTGAGCGAACGATTTTCTTTAAGTTTGCCCAGTTTCAAGGTCCTGACCAGTCCTAAGTTTGACCCAAATTTCATTAGTTTCAAAACTCTGTGCTATACGTACTGCTAACTTGAAAATGGCCCATACTGCCCATATTGGGTATGGGGTCGGCTATTTCGAACTTCGATATCTCGAAAACTGAGCGAACGATTTTCTTTAAACTTGCCCTGTTTCAAGGTCCTGACCAGTCCTAAGTTTGACCCAAATTTCATTAGTTTCAAAACTCTGTGCTATACGTACTGCTAACTTGAAAATGGCCCATACTGCCCATATTGGGTATGGGGTCGGCTATTTCGAACTTCGATATCTCGAAAACTGAGCGAACGATTTTCTTTAAACTTGCCCTGTTTCAAGGTCCTGACCAGTCCTAAGTTTGACCCAAATTTCATTAGTTTCAAAACTCTGTGCTATACGTACTGCTAACTTGAAAATGGCCCATACTGCCCATATTGGGTATGGGGTCGGCTATTTCGAACTTCGATATCTCGAAAACTGAGCGAACGATTTTCTTTAAACTTGCCCAGTTTCAAGGTCCTGACCAGTCCTAAGTTTGACCCAAATTTCATTAGTTTCAAAACTCTGTGCTATACGTACTGCTAACTTGAAAATGGCCCATACTGCCCATATTGGGTATGGGGTCGGCTATTTCGAACTTCGATATCTCGAAAACTGAGCGAACGATTTTCTTTAAGTTTGCCCAGTTTCAAGGTCCTGACCAGTCCTAAGTTTGACCCAAATTTCATTAGTTTCAAAACTCTGTGCTATACGTACTGCTAACTTGAAAATGGCCCATACTGCCCATATTGGGTATGGGGTCGGCTATTTCGAACTTCGATATCTCGAAAACTGAGCGAACGATTTTCTTTAAACTTGCCCTGTTTCAAGGTCCTGACCAGTCCTAAGTTTGACCCAAATTTCATTAGTTTCAAAACTCTGTGCTATACGTACTGCTAACTTGAAAATGGCCCATACTGCCCATATTGGGTATGGGGTCGGCTATTTCGAACTTCGATATCTCGAAAACTGAGCGAACGATTTTCTTTAAACTTGCCCTGTTTCAAGGTCCTGACCAGTCCTAAGTTTGACCCAAATTTCATTAGTTTCAAAACTCTGTGCTATACGTACTGCTAACTTGAAAATGGCCCATACTGCCCATATTGGGTATGGGGTCGGCTATTTCGAACTTCGATATCTCGAAAACTGAGCGAACGATTTTCTTTAAACTTGCCCAGTTTCAAGGTCCTGACCAGTCCTAAGTTTGACCCAAATTTCATTAGTTTCAAAACTCTGTGCTATACGTACTGCTAACTTGAAAATGGCCCATACTGCCCATATTGGGTATGGGGTCGGCTATTTCGAACTTCGATATCTCGAAAACTGAGCGAACGATTTTCTTTAAGTTTGCCCAGTTTCAAGGTCCTGACCAGTCCTAAGTTTGACCCAAATTTCATTAGTTTCAAAACTCTGTGCTATACGTACTGCTAACTTGAAAATGGCCCATACTGCCCATATTGGGTATGGGGTCGGCTATTTCGAACTTCGATATCTCGAAAACTGAGCGAACGATTTTCTTTAAACTTGCCCTGTTTCAAGGTCCTGACCAGTCCTAAGTTTGACCCAAATTTCATTAGTTTCAAAACTCTGTGCTATACGTACTGCTAACTTGAAAATGGCCCATACTGCCCATATTGGGTATGGGGTCGGCTATTTCGAACTTCGATATCTCGAAAACTGAGCGAACGATTTTCTTTAAACTTGCCCTGTTTCAAGGTCCTGACCAGTCCTAAGTTTGACCCAAATTTCATTAGTTTCAAAACTCTGTGCTATACGTACTGCTAACTTGAAAATGGCCCATACTGCCCATATTGGGTATGGGGTCGGCTATTTCGAACTTCGATATCTCGAAAACTGAGCGAACGATTTTCTTTAAACTTGCCCAGTTTCAAGGTCCTGACCAGTCCTAAGTTTGACCCAAATTTCATTAGTTTCAAAACTCTGTGCTATACGTACTGCTAACTTGAAAATGGCCCATACTGCCCATATTGGGTATGGGGTCGGCTATTTCGAACTTCGATATCTCGAAAACTGAGCGAACGATTTTCTTTAAGTTTGCCCAGTTTCAAGGTCCTGACCAGTCCTAAGTTTGACCCAAATTTCATTAGTTTCAAAACTCTGTGCTATACGTACTGCTAACTTGAAAATGGCCCATACTGCCCATATTGGGTATGGGGTCGGCTATTTCGAACTTCGATATCTCGAAAACTGAGCGAACGATTTTCTTTAAACTTGCCCTGTTTCAAGGTCCTGACCAGTCCTAAGTTTGACCCAAATTTCATTAGTTTCAAAACTCTGTGCTATACGTACTGCTAACTTGAAAATGGCCCATACTGCCCATATTGGGTATGGGGTCGGCTATTTCGAACTTCGATATCTCGAAAACTGAGCGAACGATTTTCTTTAAACTTGCCCTGTTTCAAGGTCCTGACCAGTCCTAAGTTTGACCCAAATTTCATTAGTTTCAAAACTCTGTGCTATACGTACTGCTAACTTGAAAATGGCCCATACTGCCCATATTGGGTATGGGGTCGGCTATTTCGAACTTCGATATCTCGAAAACTGAGCGAACGATTTTCTTTAAACTTGCCCAGTTTCAAGGTCCTGACCAGTCCTAAGTTTGACCCAAATTTCATTAGTTTCAAAACTCTGTGCTATACGTACTGCTAACTTGAAAATGGCCCATACTGCCCATATTGGGTATGGGGTCGGCTATTTCGAACTTCGATATCTCGAAAACTGAGCGAACGATTTTCTTTAAGTTTGCCCAGTTTCAAGGTCCTGACCAGTCCTAAGTTTGACCCAAATTTCATTAGTTTCAAAACTCTGTGCTATACGTACTGCTAACTTGAAAATGGCCCATACTGCCCATATTGGGTATGGGGTCGGCTATTTCGAACTTCGATATCTCGAAAACTGAGCGAACGATTTTCTTTAAACTTGCCCTGTTTCAAGGTCCTGACCAGTCCTAAGTTTGACCCAAATTTCATTAGTTTCAAAACTCTGTGCTATACGTACTGCTAACTTGAAAATGGCCCATACTGCCCATATTGGGTATGGGGTCGGCTATTTCGAACTTCGATATCTCGAAAACTGAGCGAACGATTTTCTTTAAACTTGCCCAGTTTCAAGGTCCTGACCAGTCCTAAGTTTGACCCAAATTTCATTAGTTTCAAAACTCTGTGCTATACGTACTGCTAACTTGAAAATGGCCCATACTGCCCATATTGGGTATGGGGTCGGCTATTTCGAACTTCGATATCTCGAAAACTGAGCGAACGATTTTCTTTAAGTTTGCCCAGTTTCAAGGTCCTGACCAGTCCTAAGTTTGACCCAAATTTCATTAGTTTCAAAACTCTGTGCTATACGTACTGCTAACTTGAAAATGGCCCATACTGCCCATATTGGGTATGGGGTCGGCTATTTCGAACTTCGATATCTCGAAAACTGAGCGAACGATTTTCTTTAAACTTGCCCTGTTTCAAGGTCCTGACCAGTCCTAAGTTTGACCCAAATTTCATTAGTTTCAAAACTCTGTGCTATACGTACTGCTAACTTGAAAATGGCCCATACTGCCCATATTGGGTATGGGGTCGGCTATTTCGAACTTCGATATCTCGAAAACTGAGCGAACGATGACCAGTCCTAAGTTTGACCCAAATTTCATTAGTTTCAAAACTCTGTGCTATACGTACTGCTAACTTGAAAATGGCCCATACTGCCCATATTGGGTATGGGGTCGGCTATTTCGAACTTCGATATCTCGAAAACTGAGCGAACGATTTTCTTTAAACTTGCCCAGTTTCAAGGTCCTGACCAGTCCTAAGTTTGACCCAAATTTCATTAGTTTCAAAACTCTGTGCTATACGTACTGCTAACTTGAAAATGGCCCATACTGCCCATATTGGGTATGGGGTCGGCTATTTCGAACTTCGATATCTCGAAAACTGAGCGAACGATTTTCTTTAAGTTTGCCCAGTTTCAAGGTCCTGACCAGTCCTAAGTTTGACCCGAATTTCATTAGTTTCAAAACTCTGTGCTATACGTACTGCTAACTTGAAAATGGCCCATACTGCCCATATTGGGTATGGGGTCGGCTATTTCGAACTTCGATATCTCGAAAACTGAGCGAACGATTTTCTTTAAACTTGCCCTGTTTCAAGGTCCTGACCAGTCCTAAGTTTGACCCAAATTTCATTAGTTTCAAAACTCTGTGCTATACGTACTGCTAACTTGAAAATGGCCCATACTGCCCATATTGGGTATGGGGTCGGCTATTTCGAACTTCGATATCTCGAAAACTGAGCGAACGATTTTCTTTAAACTTGCCCTGTTTCAAGGTCCTGACCAGTCCTAAGTTTGACCCAAATTTCATTAGTTTCAAAACTCTGTGCTATACGTACTGCTAACTTGAAAATGGCCCATACTGCCCATATTGGGTATGGGGTCGGCTATTTCGAACTTCGATATCTCGAAAACTGAGCGAACGATTTTCTTTAAACTTGCCCTGTTTCAAGGTCCTGACCAGTCCTAAGTTTGACCCAAATTTCATTAGTTTCAAAACTCTGTGCTATACGTACTGCTAACTTGAAAATGGCCCATACTGCCCATATTGGGTATGGGGTCGGCTATTTCGAACTTCGATATCTCGAAAACTGAGCGAACGATTTTCTTTAAACTTGCCCAGTTTCAAGGTCCTGACCAGTCCTAAGTTTGACCCAAATTTCATTAGTTTCAAAACTCTGTGCTATACGTACTGCTAACTTGAAAATGGCCCATACTGCCCATATTGGGTATGGGGTCGGCTATTTCGAACTTCGATATCTCGAAAACTGAGCGAACGATTTTCTTTAAACTTGCCCTGTTTCAAGGTCCTGACCAGTCCTAAGTTTGACCCAAATTTCATTAGTTTCAAAACTCTGTGCTATACGTACTGCTAACTTGAAAATGGCCCATACTGCCCATATTGGGTATGGGGTCGGCTATTTCGAACTTCGATATCTCGAAAACTGAGCGAACGATTTTCTTTAAACTTGCCCTGTTTCAAGGTCCTGACCAGTCCTAAGTTTGACCCAAATTTCATTAGTTTCAAAACTCTGTGCTATACGTACTGCTAACTTGAAAATGGCCCATACTGCCCATATTGGGTATGGGGTCGGCTATTTCGAACTTCGATATCTCGAAAACTGAGCGAACGATTTTCTTTAAACTTGCCCAGTTTCAAGGTCCTGACCAGTCCTAAGTTTGACCCAAATTTCATTAGTTTCAAAACTCTGTGCTATACGTACTGCTAACTTGAAAATGGCCCATACTGCCCATATTGGGTATGGGGTCGGCTATTTCGAACTTCGATATCTCGAAAACTGAGCGAACGATTTTCTTTAAGTTTGCCCAGTTTCAAGGTCCTGACCAGTCCTAAGTTTGACCCAAATTTCATTAGTTTCAAAACTCTGTGCTATACGTACTGCTAACTTGAAAATGGCCCATACTGCCCATATTGGGTATGGGGTCGGCTATTTCGAACTTCGATATCTCGAAAACTGAGCGAACGATTTTCTTTAAACTTGCCCTGTTTCAAGGTCCTGACCAGTCCTAAGTTTGACCCAAATTTCATTAGTTTCAAAACTCTGTGCTATACGTACTGCTAACTTGAAAATGGCCCATACTGCCCATATTGGGTATGGGGTCGGCTATTTCGAACTTCGATATCTCGAAAACTGAGCGAACGATTTTCTTTAAACTTGCCCTGTTTCAAGGTCCTGACCAGTCCTAAGTTTGACCCAAATTTCATTAGTTTCAAAACTCTGTGCTATACGTACTGCTAACTTGAAAATGGCCCATACTGCCCATATTGGGTATGGGGTCGGCTATTTCGAACTTCGATATCTCGAAAACTGAGCGAACGATTTTCTTTAAACTTGCCCAGTTTCAAGGTCCTGACCAGTCCTAAGTTTGACCCAAATTTCATTAGTTTCAAAACTCTGTGCTATACGTACTGCTAACTTGAAAATGGCCCATACTGCCCATATTGGGTATGGGGTCGGCTATTTCGAACTTCGATATCTCGAAAACTGAGCGAACGATTTTCTTTAAGTTTGCCCAGTTTCAAGGTCCTGACCAGTCCTAAGTTTGACCCAAATTTCATTAGTTTCAAAACTCTGTGCTATACGTACTGCTAACTTGAAAATGGCCCATACTGCCCATATTGGGTATGGGGTCGGCTATTTCGAACTTCGATATCTCGAAAACTGAGCGAACGATTTTCTTTAAACTTGCCCTGTTTCAAGGTCCTGACCAGTCCTAAGTTTGACCCAAATTTCATTAGTTTCAAAACTCTGTGCTATACGTACTGCTAACTTGAAAATGGCCCATACTGCCCATATTGGGTATGGGGTCGGCTATTTCGAACTTCGATATCTCGAAAACTGAGCGAACGATTTTCTTTAAACTTGCCCTGTTTCAAGGTCCTGACCAGTCCTAAGTTTGACCCAAATTTCATTAGTTTCAAAACTCTGTGCTATACGTACTGCTAACTTGAAAATGGCCCATACTGCCCATATTGGGTATGGGGTCGGCTATTTCGAACTTCGATATCTCGAAAACTGAGCGAACGATTTTCTTTAAACTTGCCCAGTTTCAAGGTCCTGACCAGTCCTAAGTTTGACCCAAATTTCATTAGTTTCAAAACTCTGTGCTATACGTACTGCTAACTTGAAAATGGCCCATACTGCCCATATTGGGTATGGGGTCGGCTATTTCGAACTTCGATATCTCGAAAACTGAGCGAACGATTTTCTTTAAGTTTGCCCAGTTTCAAGGTCCTGACCAGTCCTAAGTTTGACCCAAATTTCATTAGTTTCAAAACTCTGTGCTATACGTACTGCTAACTTGAAAATGGCCCATACTGCCCATATTGGGTATGGGGTCGGCTATTTCGAACTTCGATATCTCGAAAACTGAGCGAACGATTTTCTTTAAACTTGCCCTGTTTCAAGGTCCTGACCAGTCCTAAGTTTGACCCAAATTTCATTAGTTTCAAAACTCTGTGCTATACGTACTGCTAACTTGAAAATGGCCCATACTGCCCATATTGGGTATGGGGTCGGCTATTTCGAACTTCGATATCTCGAAAACTGAGCGAACGATTTTCTTTAAACTTGCCCAGTTTCAAGGTCCTGACCAGTCCTAAGTTTGACCCAAATTTCATTAGTTTCAAAACTCTGTGCTATACGTACTGCTAACTTGAAAATGGCCCATACTGCCCATATTGGGTATGGGGTCGGCTATTTCGAACTTCGATATCTCGAAAACTGAGCGAACGATTTTCTTTAAGTTTGCCCAGTTTCAAGGTCCTGACCAGTCCTAAGTTTGACCCAAATTTCATTAGTTTCAAAACTCTGTGCTATACGTACTGCTAACTTGAAAATGGCCCATACTGCCCATATTGGGTATGGGGTCGGCTATTTCGAACTTCGATATCTCGAAAACTGAGCGAACGATTTTCTTTAAACTTGCCCTGTTTCAAGGTCCTGACCAGTCCTAAGTTTGACCCAAATTTCATTAGTTTCAAAACTCTGTGCTATACGTACTGCTAACTTGAAAATGGCCCATACTGCCCATATTGGGTATGGGGTCGGCTATTTCGAACTTCGATATCTCGAAAACTGAGCGAACGATTTTCTTTAAACTTGCCCTGTTTCAAGGTCCTGACCAGTCCTAAGTTTGACCCAAATTTCATTAGTTTCAAAACTCTGTGCTATACGTACTGCTAACTTGAAAATGGCCCATACTGCCCATATTGGGTATGGGGTCGGCTATTTCGAACTTCGATATCTCGGAAACTGAGCGAACGATTTTCTTTAAACTTGCCCAGTTTCAAGGTCCTGACCAGTCCTAAGTTTGACCCAAATTTCATTAGTTTCAAAACTCTGTGCTATACGTACTGCTAACTTGAAAATGGCCCATACTGCCCATATTGGGTATGGGGTCGGCTATTTCGAACTTCGATATCTCGAAAACTGAGCGAACGATTTTCTTTAAGTTTGCCCAGTTTCAAGGTCCTGACCAGTCCTAAGTTTGACCCAAATTTCATTAGTTTCAAAACTCTGTGCTATACGTACTGCTAACTTGAAAATGGCCCATACTGCCCATATTGGGTATGGGGTCGGCTATTTCGAACTTCGATATCTCGAAAACTGAGCGAACGATTTTCTTTAAACTTGCCCTGTTTCAAGGTCCTGACCAGTCCTAAGTTTGACCCAAATTTCATTAGTTTCAAAACTCTGTGCTATACGTACTGCTAACTTGAAAATGGCCCATACTGCCCATATTGGGTATGGGGTCGGCTATTTCGAACTTCGATATCTCGAAAACTGAGCGAACGATTTTCTTTAAACTTGCCCTGTTTCAAGGTCCTGACCAGTCCTAAGTTTGACCCAAATTTCATTAGTTTCAAAACTCTGTGCTATACGTACTGCTAACTTGAAAATGGCCCATACTGCCCATATTGGGTATGGGGTCGGCTATTTCGAACTTCGATATCTCGAAAACTGAGCGAACGATTTTCTTTAAACTTGCCCAGTTTCAAGGTCCTGACCAGTCCTAAGTTTGACCCAAATTTCATTAGTTTCAAAACTCTGTGCTATACGTACTGCTAACTTGAAAATGGCCCATACTGCCCATATTGGGTATGGGGTCGGCTATTTCGAACTTCGATATCTCGAAAACTGAGCGAACGATTTTCTTTAAGTTTGCCCAGTTTCAAGGTCCTGACCAGTCCTAAGTTTGACCCAAATTTCATTAGTTTCAAAACTCTGTGCTATACGTACTGCTAACTTGAAAATGGCCCATACTGCCCATATTGGGTATGGGGTCGGCTATTTCGAACTTCGATATCTCGAAAACTGAGCGAACGATTTTCTTTAAACTTGCCCTGTTTCAAGGTCCTGACCAGTCCTAAGTTTGACCCAAATTTCATTAGTTTCAAAACTCTGTGCTATACGTACTGCTAACTTGAAAATGGCCCATACTGCCCATATTGGGTATGGGGTCGGCTATTTCGAACTTCGATATCTCGAAAACTGAGCGAACGATTTTCTTTAAACTTGCCCTGTTTCAAGGTCCTGACCAGTCCTAAGTTTGACCCAAATTTCATTAGTTTCAAAACTCTGTGCTATACGTACTGCTAACTTGAAAATGGCCCATACTGCCCATATTGGGTATGGGGTCGGCTATTTCGAACTTCGATATCTCGAAAACTGAGCGAACGATTTTCTTTAAACTTGCCCAGTTTCAAGGTCCTGACCAGTCCTAAGTTTGACCCAAATTTCATTAGTTTCAAAACTCTGTGCTATACGTACTGCTAACTTGAAAATGGCCCATACTGCCCATATTGGGTATGGGGTCGGCTATTTCGAACTTCGATATCTCGAAAACTGAGCGAACGATTTTCTTTAAGTTTGCCCAGTTTCAAGGTCCTGACCAGTCCTAAGTTTGACCCAAATTTCATTAGTTTCAAAACTCTGTGCTATACGTACTGCTAACTTGAAAATGGCCCATACTGCCCATATTGGGTATGGGGTCGGCTATTTCGAACTTCGATATCTCGAAAACTGAGCGAACGATTTTCTTTAAACTTGCCCTGTTTCAAGGTCCTGACCAGTCCTAAGTTTGACCCAAATTTCATTAGTTTCAAAACTCTGTGCTATACGTACTGCTAACTTGAAAATGGCCCATACTGCCCATATTGGGTATGGGGTCGGCTATTTCGAACTTCGATATCTCGAAAACTGAGCGAACGATTTTCTTTAAACTTGCCCTGTTTCAAGGTCCTGACCAGTCCTAAGTTTGACCCAAATTTCATTAGTTTCAAAACTCTGTGCTATACGTACTGCTAACTTGAAAATGGCCCATACTGCCCATATTGGGTATGGGGTCGGCTATTTCGAACTTCGATATCTCGAAAACTGAGCGAACGATTTTCTTTAAACTTGCCCAGTTTCAAGGTCCTGACCAGTCCTAAGTTTGACCCAAATTTCATTAGTTTCAAAACTCTGTGCTATACGTACTGCTAACTTGAAAATGGCCCATACTGCCCATATTGGGTATGGGGTCGGCTATTTCGAACTTCGATATCTCGAAAACTGAGCGAACGATTTTCTTTAAGTTTGCCCAGTTTCAAGGTCCTGACCAGTCCTAAGTTTGACCCAAATTTCATTAGTTTCAAAACTCTGTGCTATACGTACTGCTAACTTGAAAATGGCCCATACTGCCCATATTGGGTATGGGGTCGGCTATTTCGAACTTCGATATCTCGAAAACTGAGCGAACGATTTTCTTTAAACTTGCCCTGTTTCAAGGTCCTGACCAGTCCTAAGTTTGACCCAAATTTCATTAGTTTCAAAACTCTGTGCTATACGTACTGCTAACTTGAAAATGGCCCATACTGCCCATATTGGGTATGGGGTCGGCTATTTCGAACTTCGATATCTCGAAAACTGAGCGAACGATTTTCTTTAAACTTGCCCTGTTTCAAGGTCCTGACCAGTCCTAAGTTTGACCCAAATTTCATTAGTTTCAAAACTCTGTGCTATACGTACTGCTAACTTGAAAATGGCCCATACTGCCCATATTGGGTATGGGGTCGGCTATTTCGAACTTCGATATCTCGAAAACTGAGCGAACGATTTTCTTTAAACTTGCCCAGTTTCAAGGTCCTGACCAGTCCTAAGTTTGACCCAAATTTCATTAGTTTCAAAACTCTGTGCTATACGTACTGCTAACTTGAAAATGGCCCATACTGCCCATATTGGGTATGGGGTCGGCTATTTCGAACTTCGATATCTCGAAAACTGAGCGAACGATTTTCTTTAAGTTTGCCCAGTTTCAAGGTCCTGACCAGTCCTAAGTTTGACCCAAATTTCATTAGTTTCAAAACTCTGTGCTATACGTACTGCTAACTTGAAAATGGCCCATACTGCCCATATTGGGTATGGGGTCGGCTATTTCGAACTTCGATATCTCGAAAACTGAGCGAACGATTTTCTTTAAACTTGCCCTGTTTCAAGGTCCTGACCAGTCCTAAGTTTGACCCAAATTTCATTAGTTTCAAAACTCTGTGCTATACGTACTGCTAACTTGAAAATGGCCCATACTGCCCATATTGGGTATGGGGTCGGCTATTTCGAACTTCGATATCTCGAAAACTGAGCGAACGATTTTCTTTAAACTTGCCCAGTTTCAAGGTCCTGACCAGTCCTAAGTTTGACCCAAATTTCATTAGTTTCAAAACTCTGTGCTATACGTACTGCTAACTTGAAAATGGCCCATACTGCCCATATTGGGTATGGGGTCGGCTATTTCGAACTTCGATATCTCGAAAACTGAGCGAACGATTTTCTTTAAGTTTGCCCAGTTTCAAGGTCCTGACCAGTCCTAAGTTTGACCCAAATTTCATTAGTTTCAAAACTCTGTGCTATACGTACTGCTAACTTGAAAATGGCCCATACTGCCCATATTGGGTATGGGGTCGGCTATTTCGAACTTCGATATCTCGAAAACTGAGCGAACGATTTTCTTTAAACTTGCCCTGTTTCAAGGTCCTGACCAGTCCTAAGTTTGACCCAAATTTCATTAGTTTCAAAACTCTGTGCTATACGTACTGCTAACTTGAAAATGGCCCATACTGCCCATATTGGGTATGGGGTCGGCTATTTCGAACTTCGATATCTCGAAAACTGAGCGAACGATTTTCTTTAAACTTGCCCTGTTTCAAGGTCCTGACCAGTCCTAAGTTTGACCCAAATTTCATTAGTTTCAAAACTCTGTGCTATACGTACTGCTAACTTGAAAATGGCCCATACTGCCCATATTGGGTATGGGGTCGGCTATTTCGAACTTCGATATCTCGGAAAATGAGCGAACGATTTTCTTTAAACTTGCCCAGTTTCAAGGTCCTGACCAGTCCTAAGTTTGACCCAAATTTCATTAGTTTCAAAACTCTGTGCTATACGTACTGCTAACTTGAAAATGGCCCATACTGCCCATATTGGGTATGGGGTCGGCTATTTCGAACTTCGATATCTCGAAAACTGAGCGAACGATTTTCTTTAAGTTTGCCCAGTTTCAAGGTCCTGACCAGTCCTAAGTTTGACCCAAATTTCATTAGTTTCAAAACTCTGTGCTATACGTACTGCTAACTTGAAAATGGCCCATACTGCCCATATTGGGTATGGGGTCGGCTATTTCGAACTTCGATATCTCGAAAACTGAGCGAACGATTTTCTTTAAACTTGCCCTGTTTCAAGGTCCTGACCAGTCCTAAGTTTGACCCAAATTTCATTAGTTTCAAAACTCTGTGCTATACGTACTGCTAACTTGAAAATGGCCCATACTGCCCATATTGGGTATGGGGTCGGCTATTTCGAACTTCGATATCTCGAAAACTGAGCGAACGATTTTCTTTAAACTTGCCCTGTTTCAAGGTCCTGACCAGTCCTAAGTTTGACCCAAATTTCATTAGTTTCAAAACTCTGTGCTATACGTACTGCTAACTTGAAAATGGCCCATACTGCCCATATTGGGTATGGGGTCGGCTATTTCGAACTTCGATATCTCGAAAACTGAGCGAACGATTTTCTTTAAACTTGCCCAGTTTCAAGGTCCTGACCAGTCCTAAGTTTGACCCAAATTTCATTAGTTTCAAAACTCTGTGCTATACGTACTGCTAACTTGAAAATGGCCCATACTGCCCATATTGGGTATGGGGTCGGCTATTTCGAACTTCGATATCTCGAAAACTGAGCGAACGATTTTCTTTAAGTTTGCCCAGTTTCAAGGTCCTGACCAGTCCTAAGTTTGACCCAAATTTCATTAGTTTCAAAACTCTGTGCTATACGTACTGCTAACTTGAAAATGGCCCATACTGCCCATATTGGGTATGGGGTCGGCTATTTCGAACTTCGATATCTCGAAAACTGAGCGAACGATTTTCTTTAAACTTGCCCTGTTTCAAGGTCCTGACCAGTCCTAAGTTTGACCCAAATTTCATTAGTTTCAAAACTCTGTGCTATACGTACTGCTAACTTGAAAATGGCCCATACTGCCCATATTGGGTATGGGGTCGGCTATTTCGAACTTCGATATCTCGAAAACTGAGCGAACGATTTTCTTTAAACTTGCCCTGTTTCAAGGTCCTGACCAGTCCTAAGTTTGACCCAAATTTCATTAGTTTCAAAACTCTGTGCTATACGTACTGCTAACTTGAAAATGGCCCATACTGCCCATATTGGGTATGGGGTCGGCTATTTCGAACTTCGATATCTCGAAAACTGAGCGAACGATTTTCTTTAAACTTGCCCAGTTTCAAGGTCCTGACCAGTCCTAAGTTTGACCCAAATTTCATTAGTTTCAAAACTCTGTGCTATACGTACTGCTAACTTGAAAATGGCCCATACTGCCCATATTGGGTATGGGGTCGGCTATTTCGAACTTCGATATCTCGAAAACTGAGCGAACGATTTTCTTTAAGTTTGCCCAGTTTCAAGGTCCTGACCAGTCCTAAGTTTGACCCAAATTTCATTAGTTTCAAAACTCTGTGCTATACGTACTGCTAACTTGAAAATGGCCCATACTGCCCATATTGGGTATGGGGTCGGCTATTTCGAACTTCGATATCTCGAAAACTGAGCGAACGATTTTCTTTAAACTTGCCCTGTTTCAAGGTCCTGACCAGTCCTAAGTTTGACCCAAATTTCATTAGTTTCAAAACTCTGTGCTATACGTACTGCTAACTTGAAAATGGCCCATACTGCCCATATTGGGTATGGGGTCGGCTATTTCGAACTTCGATATCTCGAAAACTGAGCGAACGATTTTCTTTAAACTTGCCCTGTTTCAAGGTCCTGACCAGTCCTAAGTTTGACCCAAATTTCATTAGTTTCAAAACTCTCTGACTATACGTACTATTTCATTAGTTTCAAAACTCTCTGACTATACGTACTGCTAACTTGAAAATGGCCCATAGTTTCAAAGCTATCTGAAAATGGCCTTTTTTTGATTTTGTATCAAAATTTTGTAAAATAAACTTTCCCCTGTTGAGTGCAGTATGTATTTATATTTGAGTTTTTGAATTTGTAAAATCGAGGATGGCCACTTCGAAGAAAACGCTGCCCTTTATTTGACAACGCTATATTTTACTTTGTTCAACGATACATGTTTTATATTTCTATCTAAATCGAACCATTGATGACTATTTGAGACCTACCAGGACATATTTTAGTTCCTTGCTGCCTGATAGGAGAAATGACCCTTTTCATCGGCTCCTTAAAATAGTCCTGAGCTTTCTGGTCCCTGCTCCGTATAATCCAAAACGTTATGCTCATTCTCCAGCACAAATGAAATACGTTATCATTCTCCTCAGATCCCTGGAAATAAACGGTCCTTCTCTCCGAAACCCTTGGTGAGACTACATGTATATATTTAAGGCGCATTCTTTGCATGTGGAAATGACATTAGAATGGATAGTTACAAAAACGAAGGTTTTGCTATGATTTATAGCATGTTTTTAATAATTCAGGGATATATTCGGGTAAAGTATTTTAGTATTTTGGGGCGGGGCTCAAATAATTTGACGAATTGCATGACGAATAACATGACTGAGAGGAAATGCTTTTCAAATGTCCTTACGGCGAGAGTCCTTAAGAGTCGCTGGACCGAAACGACTCGTTCTGTTGAGCAGAGCCTTTGAACTGAACACGCCTATATTTAATGGAGAAAATCCGAACGCATCTTATCTACGATGGCCTGCATGCATCATAAAATTTCAAAATCCGCAGATTTTAGATATTAATTTTTCTTTGCAAAAGCTTTCGTCACACAAAAAGTGATTAAAATGAATAACAATAAGGACCAATGGTGGCTTGTATAAAAAAAGCATAATCTTAAAGTACTTTTTAAATAGATACTGTTTGTTGCCTTTTTCATCTCCCATATGGGAAAAACCCGGATGCAGGTAAAAATGATCTGGGATGTCTTCGACAAATAAAGCAACACAATGCCGTATGTTTTCGAAAAAATGGTCAATTAATGTTAGAAAATTATTTTTCATTTAAAATTGTAGACCAACTTTTCTAACACCCAAATACACTAAAAAAAAGTCAACCCATGGGGTACAGGTGCGCCTGGTCACATGAAGTGACGTCATGACGCTGTCTCGTGCAAGAACGTCTCACGTCATTGTTTTAAAATGACAATGGCATTCAATTTCAAACGATCAATGTTTATTCGGACAAATTTTCATATCAATCGGTTGACGCAAACTTATTTTACAGCATTTTTATATCCGTAAGTTATCCGTAACTATCCCTATCATGCAAACACAAATAAATCTATCAAGGCGTGTCCATATTTATTTTGCATTCATTCGTTACCCTAAAGGCTAAAAAAGTTAATCCGAAACTATTATTATATGTTAGTTTGTTTTGTTTTCTTGTTTCTTCCATCAATCAATTTCTGATTATTCTTGGGAGGTGTACATTGTACACTCCGGTGTGTTTGCAGGATGAGCCTACATGCATTAGGATAGATAGAACCTGTGGAGGGATCTTTAACCTGCACAGGGGGTGACTGTCCGTGCACAGGGGACTTCCAGTTAACATCCCGATCCGAAGGACGGCACACTGTAGCATGTCATTCCTGCAAATGACACGAAGGGAAGCGTGTTCGGACGGACAAATTTTCCTCGCCGCCGGCTACCTCGCTTCCTCGATTAAAACTAGTAGACGGAAAGCTACATTGTTGAAAAACAATGGGTTGTACTGTTATGCGCTGCCCTTACTGGTGTCTGCGTGTATGCTGGGATTAATGGATTCCTCATCTCTCTATTCCTATTTGTACTTATTTTTTGTGTTGTTTAGCCTTACATGTATGTAGGTTTTCATATTTTAGTTCAGCTCAGGTAACTGAGTGGAGAATAGGGGAATAGCTGCTCACTTGGCTTACTATATGTTTTCTTGGTATTGGTATAGCGGCTGAGACACAATCAGGGTTGCCTTTTGTGTTGCACTTGAGGCAAAAAAGTAACCTCTTTGTATTTTCATTTTTCTTGGTTTATAATAACTTATGACCTATCAGGTTTATATTCCAGAAATAATTCTTTTGGCTCTCGCGTTTTTCAAATTTCACCATAGTGGGTAATGGTAATACTTCAGAATAGGAGCTTCAAACCAGTGTTTTGGGCTGCTTAAATAAGATCATATGCAGCCTATATAAGTCATTGTTCCATGCTGCAGTTAATTTAATACAATGTAACATGTGTGGTTGCATATGAAAAATTGAAGGAAACATTGATTGCAACACACATTTTATTTCTGGGGTGTCTCTTAACATGGGGCTACGGACTCTACAGGCCATGCAAAAAATATATTTGACCACATCAGCGGTCCTATTCAATTTCTTGACAAAACCTTCAGCCATGTTTTACTAGTCCACAGTCTGAAAAATAATAAGACCATTTCATCCTTGTTAATAGGAATCTTGCTTTGAACATCCATTATGAAAATAGGGGCTACGGACTCTACATAAAAATGATGATTTTTAAAAAACAAGTACTCTTCACTGTGAGGATAAATTCAACTTCCATTGATTCTAAACTTTCTATTGTCTTAACAATGAAAGACTAGATACCAAAAATCATGTTCTAATCATGGGTGTATTTTTTTTTTACCTGCCAACTAAAGACACCATGAAAAATTGAAAAACATAAGAAAAGTACTGTTTCACTTCATACTCCATATTTTCATTAATTTTAGTCCAAATTCAAAGCCGTAAAAAGTATATTACAGGGGACATATGTCTCCTTAGTTCTAGAGCCATATGCAACATATGTCATTCATGAACATTAAAGCAAACATGTTTACAAAACACCCAAAATAAAAGTGCAACATCATAACATGTTAAAAACAGTGTTTTTTTAGCATATAATCTCTCACTGACGCAAAATATTGTACACAATATGGTATCATTATATATCGCCAGAAAACTTATTATCCCAGTGTTATAATAAAATAAAAACAATAGGTATTGGATAATATCACACTGAATTACAGATGCATAACATGAGCAAGGTAGTAAAGGCAACCCTGATTGTGTCTCAGCCGATAAGTACACAAGCACCTAAATGCCATTTTGTTTTCCCCACCCCTCGGTTTATGGAGTGGGAATTTCTTTCTGATTGTGTCATTTCCTGATCATTGCCTATATACTTGTACTTTTTTATTTGTAATAATAAAACGTTAATTTCAGTCGACATCCTAATCGTTTACTGGTGATTATGTGCGCATGCGCATGTGTGCATACTGCCAACTGCTAGCAGTAGAGACAGCAGTATACTGCCAACTGCTAGCAGTACAGCAGTATACTGCCAACTGCTAGCAGTACAGCAGTATACTGCCTACTGCTACTGCTACTGCTTACTTCACATACATAACCATTTTGATATCAAATAGCCAGTAAGCGTGCTGTCAATTAAAATTACGAGGTATGGCAGAAAAGTTCGTAGACACTTCAGCTATCAGGAAAAGTAACGCGTTGTTGAAGAAGCGTTTTGTATAATTTCAAGCAGCAATATCTTATGACTATATTTCAGAAATTTTGTGCAATTTGAAGTAATAACACGCTTGGTATGGCCACTTTTCTGCTTGAGGGTAGGGCCGTGCGGGGCAGGTGTCAAAACGTGATAAAATGTGACGATTTCCACATTCTGTTTTTGCTTGTGAAACGGCACGGAAGTGTGCTGTAACGTTAAAATATTTTGATCCTGAAAGAATGTTCAATCAACGACGTTTTCTGAATGTTTGGGCCTTCGCGGCAGTACAGTTTGATATCTGTGAATCAAATTTCAGATGCAGTCCGAAAAAAATGTTTGAAAAAATGGCGTAATTTTGACGTCAGAGAACAACCGATAACCATAAATTTGTGTGCTTTTGTTATGGAAATGGCCAACAAACACGATGTAAATGATATAAACAACAACATAAAAGCTATCAGCTTGTCTGGTACTAGTTTACAAGTGGCAGAGATGGTTTTTGGATGCTCGATAGATCATCTAAGATGATAAACGGCGGCGGAAGGGCACTCGTCTTACATTCTCAGCGAATGAAAATGGTTTCGTATTTTCAATCGGTCATCAGAGAACCTGGGGACAGTTGGCACAGATCTGCATTTGACAGCTGGATACACATAATAAAATTGTAGCGATATCAAAGGACCCTATGGAATAACTCTGAAACATCGGTTAAACTTGTTACAAATATATAAAGCACTGACAGCAATAAACTTAAAGTAACGTCACTGAGACGTTGACCCTTGCCCCGCTCCCGGTTAGGGAGGTGCACATAAAAGGCTGTAGAAGATGTCATGTTGGCCAGATTTTCATAAAATTTCGTCTGTTTGCTCATGAAATATTTTTGCAAACCCAGATATATTCATTTTGACTGAATTTCTTTTCCTGTGGAAAATACTAATGGTGTCTACGAACTTTCCTGCCATACCTCGTACAAGGTAAAAGTGTATAAATCGTAGGAGTATCCGTTGTCAAAAACGTAATGCAGAGTCATTTATTTGTCAAAAAATATTGAATTTTAGCAAAATTGAATCTTATCTCTATTTCGATTAGACATAAAACAACCGGTATAACAGAAACAACGCGTATCAAAAATTCTATTTTTTCTCACCAAAATAATACGAAAAGAAATTACACTCTGCTTATACACATTTTTTAAAGATGCGATTGTGGATTAAACCGTATTTTTACGTTAGCCGGCAAAATTTGGGTTATCAACATATATTTTTATACTATGCGGACAAAATGAAATTCACACCTTGATCGACCGATTCGTCATATTTATCGCATTGGATAGCAATCGTTTTCCCATTATTTAACGATAATACTATGCACCAGCTAATGTGTTGATTTCAGATGCTTTTAACAATCCGAACTAAATAAAAACTATATATTTGCAACACATGGGTCGGTATAACGTATCCAAAATAACGTCTGCGGACAGTCTGCAAGATTTAAAAAGAATCGACCGATTTCATAAGCATTTTATTTTTTTCGCAAATAAAAACAATATTCTGATTGGAATTTATAATTTGGAATATAATATCACAACAACTTACCCATATTTGACTATGAAAAACTTTCATTGGCTACCTCACAAAGGTACCCCCACCATTTCTTCTTCTGGGGACAAAACTTCTTAAACTGCTTAAACGTGAATTTTACCGGAACTGAATGTTTTCCCGATACGATAAAACATTTGATGTTTGCGGAATTGACATCGCTCAAATATAAAGAAAAAAATAACGTCCCTGTTAGCGCGCTTTCAATAGCATCCAAAAATATGCACTGCACCCCCGGAGCATTTGTTACGCGGGGACAAGCAAAAATTGCGTCATTTGCAATTTTCGATGTTCAAAATTGAGAAAAAGAACGTTTTCTTCTAGTAAAATTGTACACCAGCGGAAAGTAATTTTCATAACCGTTTCAATGATATATGATAATGCAAGGGTTTTACTAATATTATGCTAATTAATGATTAGAAACTATGAGCGATGGCGCTTTAAACACGAGAGGCATCAGTAGCGTGCGCGACGTCTATGTGTTGGTGAATATGTTTCATTTTGAGATCGCGTGTCAACTTTTAGGTCAAACCATTTAAGGAAGTTGAATGTGCCAGCTTGCATTTCACATGTTAAGATTTACTCTTTTGACAATAAGTGGGTCGCTGCGCAGGGAAACCCAACTTCTGGGTTTCACACAGAATTGTAGCCATAAAAAACTGCTTCCGGGGATACACTGATCAGTGGGTTTATACTATCGGTGTAGTGCAACCAAAGGCAATGTTTAGTTTAGATGTAACCGCGCCGATATCTGCCCTGCACATTTGTTGTTGCACTTAAGCAGACCAAAGACATCGTGCATACATGCTAGCCTTATTTGAATTTAAACGTTCATTTATCATAATGAAATTAAACTTATTAAGACTGAGCCTCGTCACGAGAAAACCGGATTTTTGCCTATGCGAAAACAAAAGCGCAGATCAGCTGTGCAGTTACTACACAGCTGATCAGCGCCTTTGTTTTCGCTACACGGTCTTCTTCTTAAATCCGAAATTCCAAGAGTCTAGCCTTTTTCTGAGATTGTATAGGTCGATTTGTGTCGGACCTGGTAGGAAACTCGAAGACCGGTTTTCTCGCGCCGCGGTCCAATGTATAATAATGATATGGTTTTTGCACCCCGTACGCATTTGCAAAACGCATTTCACAATCGTAATCGTAATAAACCGTTTATTACGATTGTGAAATGCGTTTTGCAAATGCGTACGTAGGGCCGAAATTTAGTTCAGTATTACATCGGAAGCACTTAAATCGTTCTAGTCATATTCACAGGACCTTTCATCCCCTCTTATTGTATCAGGAAGCAATTCAGGATCACATTTGAGCCGCCCCATGGGAAAACCAACAATCTGCATATGCGAAAACAGGCGCAGATCAGCGAACTGCGAAGCTGATCAGCGCCTTTGTTTTCGCAACACGGATAGTACAATCTCTCTACTTTCTAAATACGAAATTTCATGCTTCTAGCTGTTTTCTGTGCGTGTAGAGGTCGGTTTGTGTCGGACCTGTACGGGAACCACATTGTCGGTTTTCCCACGAGGCGGCTCGTTTTATTATTCCCCATAATGCCTGTCCACTATCATTTCCTCTCCTTGCTATTAATGGACAAATAACGCTTCCCTAGTAGGAACGCTTGGGCCGACCTTAAAAAATTGTTGGTTTGCTGTGCCCTTATCTACCCAAAGAAATTGACTCAATGTTCTTTTTTTTTTTTTTTTTTTTTTTTTTTTTTTTATATAAAAAAGCCTGAAATCAAAAATTCAGTTTCTGGTTAATATTTAAATCAAATCTTCCAAATTTAGTTTCAAACAATGTTTCCACAGTGATTTCTCTTTAAATATATAGCTTTTTAACCATATTCAAGTACTGATAAAGCAAGCAAATGAACTTTTTTTCTGAATCACAAAAAAAAAAAAAAAAAAAAAAAAAAAAAAAAAAAAAATGCCCTACCTACCTTCCCATTCTGAAATTGATGGGTAGGAGCAAGCCAAACTTAGAATTATTTATGGATGGCCTTGTATTAAAAATTGTAATCCCTCTGTTTCCAAAACTGCAAGATTCTAGCCAGCTTCTGTGGCTGTACAGACCTGATAGGAAACGCAAATTGTTTTGTTTTTTGTTTTCTCGTGAAAACGATGTCAGTATCACTGTCGACGACCGTCGTTTTTAGATTTTTGTACAATAGTATTAAACATTCTTAGTATGTGTCTCAACAAAAATGAAATCTTGAATTGAATTTTAATACTAAAATCAGCACGGTATAGCTTCGGGAATGCACATTTTTATACACTAAGAGATACATTTCATTTTGTTCATTTTCTTTGTTTTCTCAATAGAAACTTGATGTGGGTGTCACTCAGTTAACTCATATTAGCCTGGCGTCCTTTTTATGGGACATAGGCAAACAGAATAGCCCCAGACGTGACGCCGCAGAACGCGGCGTCCCATCTGGGGCTATTCTGTTTGCTTAGAGGAATTTCATCGAACAATTCAAAAATTCAAAATCACTCCTGATGTTCCTCAAAATGAAAGTGGACTCATCCAAATGATAGCAATGGGAAAGTCCATTCGTCATATATGGGCTAAACTGAATTGGGTTTCATTGTTTGATGGGCGTATGGATGTAGCAATGAAATATAACACTCAAAGAAAACATATTGTTGCATGCTATGAATGACAAACTGTATTCTGTCATGCAAATAAAGCAGTTTTGTATGCCATAAATGACAAAATCGTCTTTTATCATGCAAATCATTTGCATTTTGGGATTCGGGAATGCAGCTCTGCGTTACAGATAGCTATTTGTCACACCAAAAACAAGAGGCATGCATTCGATTTGACAAATTGGTATACTTGCATGTCATCAGGAAAACATGTCCATGTAATGTATACCTCCTTAAACCCTATATTTAAATTATAGTAAGCCTGGGGTGTGTATGGGTATACCTATTTTCCTTATTTTTCCTTCGAAACATAGATTGTGGGTACTCGTTATAACTACCTCACCGAGGCGGTTCTAACGTGTTCCCACAATCTATGTATTGAGCAAAATGTGGAAAATATAAAATTTTACAGCATTGAAATTGCAAAAAATAATGCACGGATGTGTTTTCGTAATGTATCATATATACATTCCAAAAAATAGGAATAACTTGTAAAGGCTGAATGTATATGTAGCATGCTAAGGAGCATGTACGGCATATTATTACAGAACATACCGTTGAATGTACCTCCTGTTTGTTTTCAGTCGGGTTACCCGTGCTGTACCTGTTCGTGTCTGGTGTGCCATTTGACCGTGGATTCTTCTGCGACGACACTAGTATCCGGTATCCCTATAAACCCGACACCATATCAACAGAGCTGCTTCTGGTGCTTTGCTTCGGTGCATCTTTAATTATTGTGAGTAAATGTGTCGTTTATTTCCATTATGAAAAGGTCCTATCCTGGGCATCACTAGTCATTCGGATAAAGCTCGTATTTGCATGACATTAGTTGTTGTTGGGACATTTTACGCCAACACACCAACAAAGTCATTATGGAGAATAAGAAGTCACCTTGCATGATACAAGTTGTTTTGGAACCACGTTATGCACAAGCCGATCTGTACAACTAAAGAGAATGCTATGAGAGTGCACATGTATGTATCCACTGTGAATACGTATGTGCATGTACATGTACAGATTACCGTTGCATATTGAAGGTACTTGTTCACCAAAAGAGGTTTACACATCTCAATTTGAGATTCCTAACGACCACCTGTTTGCAGATTTTCATGCAAATTACATATTAACATATAGACTTACGGCCATAAATCATATTAATTTATTTGCATATCTATACAACTGCGTGAAATATGGCTTCCAATTTTCACATATTTTATAATTTGAACCTTCCATGAACTTCTTTTGCAACATAAATATTTTGTTGCAGATATATTTTACTTAAATGTTAATATTCTGTCAAAATGATATTAAGTATATTGTAGTAATCCCACTGCCCAGAGAAGCATTTATCAAGATTATGTCAGTTTAGCTGCATTCAAAAATGTATATAATTTACAACTTGGTTTGCTGTTCAAATGGAATCTAATGAAACAGTTTCGTATTGAAAATGGCACATCTTCCCCACTCACATGAACAAACACACATACCATGTACGGTGCTTCTTTGTTGACGGGCTCGCGATTCAGGCTTGCCCAAGTTGCTTTTTTACATTTCGGTAGACGTCAAATGGAAGATCCGTAAATTACATGTAGATCAACAATGTACGCATCTGATTATTGCTATGCAATAATTTAATTCAGCAAATTTTGGCAGCCTTAAGTAGCTAGTGGCCAGAAAAATATATAGTTGCAAATTGTGGTTCAGTTTGGTGGAGAAAGGCTGAGTTTCCGCTGTTGAAGTGGAAAGATAATATCAGCGCTCAATGATCCATTGAAGCGTGGTAATGAAAGTGTGTCTCGAAACAGGTCAAAACATCTGACGAAAACATAAACATAAACATTTACATCATTTCTCGTTGAAACATCACGTTCCAGCAATAAAACGCAATGCTACGTCAAAGGACTTTCGCAAGTATGTGTGACGAGACCTCATTCGACCATTTGGAGATAACATGAAACTAATAAGTTTTTCAGTTCTAGCTGAAGTTTTGGTTACATACTTAAAGAATAAATCAAATAAAAAGGCAATAATTTATTCCAACATCGGTATTTAACCTGCGTTTGACCGGTACCGATTAGCGTTTATCACAAAAATATAGGTTACAAACGGGTAAATGCTTGATTATATCGTACATTTATTTGCATAAATCAGTCAAAATAACACCTAAAGCTGTTTTATATAATGAAGCGAAGCAAATTTGCTAAACAATTTGCAAGCACAGTTTGATCCGTTACGTGTCAAACATTTGGACAGTAAGAATAGTCCAGGAACTTGATCTATAATAATAAAGTTAAAATTATAATTAAATTTCAGCCACCAGTCGAGAACGAAAAGAACCAAAATGACCATGAATATATACTAAACATCGCTAAAATATACATTAACACACCATTGGGGCTTTAAGAAATAGATGGAGTGCCTGCAGGCAAAGTTTATACGTGACTGACTGACCATCTAATAAAACTAGTTTACCGCTCTGGTCTGGGCCTGCGCAGGTAATGTGGTTCAAGTCAAACCAGCCTTTGTAGCCTACTCGGGTGGCTATATTTGAAGCACTTTTTGGATGTCATTTTAGGTAAAAGTCCCAACATGACTATAGCTGTCAAATGGGAAGTTAAATATCATAAGTCAATTCAAACAAACAAATAAACAAACAAATACAACACAAACATTATTGAGAGCAGGATGACTAGCTCTTCCCATGCAGGGTAGTCACACTAAAACCAAGACAGCACGCACAAAAGGGAAGTATACAGAACTAGAAATGCGTGTTTGTAAAACACTATGCCCCCAACTGTATGCTTGTCCCTAAACTGGCAGCTTGTATAATTCATTTATTTCATTTGAATGAAGTGAAATTTTATTTCCTGAAGCCTCTGTTTTGACCTTGATCCAGAAACAGAATGTAAGCTTTTTGCAGATAAATTAGAAATGGAGTAAAAATTTCAAAATGGAGTAATTTTGTCATAATTTGACGTAAAGTCTTCAAAATGTAATCAGGTGATCTTCTTCTCTGCCCCAACCAGTGTACCGAATATGAAGGCTCTAGCTTAAATACTTTTTGAGATATCTTGCACACAAAATATTCAAATTTGTTTTAAAAGGGGCATAACTCCAAAAAGGCACATAACTTGAACTAAACAAAAATACGGGTCAACTATATTTTCATAAGGAATCTGTATATGAAATTTCAAAACCCTAACATTCACTGTTCAAAAGTTTCATATTTCACCGAAAAGTGCAAAATTTAATTAAAATTTCAAATTTCTGTATGTTTGTCAAAATTTGACAGAAAGTTCTCAAAAGTTAATCAGGTCATCTACTCCTCAGCCCCAACCAGTAAACCAAATATGAAGGCTCTAGCTTAAATACTTTTTAGCTCACCTGAGCCGTCAGGCTCACAAGGTGAGCTTATAGGATGGCCATGATCCGGCGTCCGTCCGTCCGTCCGTCGTCCGTCCGTCGTCCGTCGTCCGTCCGTCCGTCGTCCACCATTTTCAAAGATCTTCTTCTCTGAAACCGCTTGGCCAATCAAAGCCAAATTTTACATGAAGCATCTATGGGAAGGGGGAACCAATGTGTATATAAATAATCCAGGTCACATGACCAAGATGGCCGCCATGCCCATATATGGTAAAAACCCTTCAAAAATCTTCTTCTCCGGAACCAGTGGACCGATTTCAACCAAACTTGGCATGAAGCATCGATGACTCAAGTACTACAATGTGTATATAAATCATGACCTTGCGGTGACCTTGACCTATTTTACGGCAAGGTCAACATAGGTCGCCTTTGCATTTGAATGGGAAAAATTGTTAAATTGTCATTTAAAGGAAAAATCTTGCAGAAAATGAGCAGTAGGACCGAATATTAATGATTCTGAAAAAAATTGGGCCCCAGGGGCTCATCCGCCCCCACCCCGGGGCAATATACATGTATATTATCATAATATTCAAACATCTTCTTCTCTGAAACCGCTTGGCCAATCAAAGCCAAATTTTACATGAAGCATCTATGGGAAGGGGGAACCAATGTGTATATAAATAATCCAGGTCACATGACCAAGATGGCCGCCATGCCCATATATGGTAAAAACCCTTCAAAAATCTTTTTCTCTGGAACCGGTGGACCAATTTCAATGAAACTTGGCATGAAGCATCGATGGCTAAAGCACTACAATGTATATATAAATCATGACCCTGTGATGACCTTGACCTATTTTACGGCAAGGTCAACATAGGTCGCCAATGCATTTGAATGGGGAAAACTTTTAAAATGACACTTAAAGTGAAAGTCTTGCAGGAAATGGGCAGTAGGAGTGAATATTAATGATTCTGAAAAAAAAATGGACCCCAGGGGCTCATGTGCCCCCACCCCGGGGCAATATACATGTATATCTTCACTGTATTCAAACGTCTGCTCCTCTGAAACCACTTGACCAATCAAAGCCAAATTTTATGTAATGCATCAATAGGAAGGGATAACCAATGTGTATATAAATAATCCAGGTCACATGACCAAGATGGCCGCCATGCCCAAATATGGTAAAAACCCTTCAAAAATCATTTTCTCTGGAACCGTTGGACCAATTTCAATGAAACTTGGCATGAAACATCGATGGCTAAAGCACTACAATGTATATATAAATCATGACCCTGTGATGACCTTGACCTATTTTATGGCAAGGTCAACATAGGTCACCAATGCATTTGAATGGGGAAAACTTTTAAAATGTCATTTAAAGTGAAAGTCTTGCAGGAAATGGGCTAAAGGACTGACTATTAATGATTCTGACAAAAAATGGACCACAGGGGCTCATATGCCCCCACCCCGGGGC
Organism: Rugalucina vietnamica; assembly: GCA_964017185.1. NCBI lineage: Eukaryota > Metazoa > Mollusca > Bivalvia > Lucinida > Lucinidae > Rugalucina > Rugalucina vietnamica. Next base: position 19,483,545 of record OZ024873.1, read on the forward strand.
AATATACTTGTATATCTCCATAATATTCAAACATGTGCTCCTCTGAAACCACTCGGCCAATCAAAGCCAAATTTTATGTGAAGCATCTAAAGGATGGGGTAATCAATGTGTATATAAATAATCCAGGTCACATGACCAAGATGGCCGCCAGGCCCATATATGGTAAAAATCTCTCAAAAATCTTCTTCTCCGGAACCAGTGGACAGATTTCAAGGAAACTTGGCTTGAAGCATCGATGGCTCAAGTACTACAATGTATATATAAATCATGACCCTGTGATGACCTTGACCCAGTTTATGGCAAGGTCAACATGGGTTGCCAATGCATTTGAATGGGAATAACTGTTAAAATGTCTTTTGAAGGAAAAAGCCAGCAGGAAATTGGCAAATGGACAAAATATTGATTATTCTGAAAAAGAAAATGGCCCAAGGGCTTCATCTGCCCCTGCACTGGGATTAAATACCATAATATTCAAACATGTTTATTGGTATATGCTGCAGATCTCAGGTGAGCGTTTACAGGACCATTGGTCCTCTGGTTGAGATATCTTGCACACAAGATATTCAAATTTTGTTTTCATAGGGACATAACTCAGAAAAGGGGCATAACTTGGACATGAAAAAATATGGGTCAACTATTTTTTCCTGAGGAATCTGTATATGAAATTTCAAAACCCTAGCTTTCACCGTTCAAAAGTTTCAAATTTCACCGAAAAGCGGAAAAATCAATCAACATTTAAAAATTATGTATTTTTGTCAAAATTTGACGGAAAGTTCTCAAAAGTTAATCAGGTCATTTACTCATCAGACCCAACCAGTATACCAAATATGAATGTTAAATAGCTTAAATACTTTTCGAAATATCTTGCACACAAGATTTTCAAATTTTGTTTTCAAAGGGAAATAACTCAGAAAAGGGGCATAACTCGGACAAGAAAAACACACATGAAATTTCAAATCCCTATCATGCACCATTCAGAAGTTTAAAAAAAGTGACTAACAGACGCACCCACTCACACACGCACAGACAGACAGACAAGCCGAAAGCAATATGCCCTTCCAACTTTTTCAAAGTTGGGGGCATAAAAACACAACGTCAAGATAAGCCACGGTAGAGCCGCCAGGGAACGATCAGTCAAGAAATGAAAACCTTTAAACCTTTTTCAAAATTCGAACCACTGCCATCTATGAGTACTACGTGGATGGGGTAGCCATCTTTATTTCTGTATTTTACCAAAGAAAAATAATCAATGAGAGGTGAGTCACAAAAAAGCACCCAAGATGTGGTACATGTATAAAGGTTGATCATGCATCACGTACCATATACATATCATTAGAAAAGGAGCGTTTTTTTTTTTTCAGGTGCCGTTTATAGAGTTGTTAAACTGTCTAGATCGCCGGCGTCGGCATACCTGTTGTTCCGGGACCGACATTTACTACTGTATCAAGGGGTATGCGGTGTTTCTGGTCGGGTTCGTGATAGATCAGCTGTTCGTCGAGGCAATAAAGAACGAGGCCGGAAGTTTAAGGCCGAACTTTATTGATGTATGCCGACCAGAATATAATAAAACTCTTTGCAAAGAAAGGTAAATCGTTTAGCTAATAAATGTTAGTCTACGCCTGTTACAAAAGTCTAGAATGCATCACTTTTTAGCTCACCTGAGCCGTTAGGCTCACAGGGTGAGCTTATAGGATGGCCATGATCCGGCGTCCGTCCGTCCGTCCGTCGTCCGTCCGTCCACAATTTCAAAGATCTTCTCCTCTGAAACCGCTTGGCCAATCAAATCCAAATTTTATATGAAGCATCTGTAGGAAGGGGGAACCAATGTATATATAAGAAATCCAGGTCACATGACCAAGATGGCCGCCATGTCCATATATAGTAAAAACCATTCAAAAATCTTCTCCTCCAGAACTGGTGAACTGATTTTAACGAAACTTGGCATGAAGCATTGATGGCTCAAGCACTACAATGTGTATATAAATCATGACCCTGTGATGACCTTGACCTATTTTACGGCAAGGTCAACATAGGTCGCCAATGCATTTGAATGGGGAAAACTTTTAAAATGTCATTTAAAGTAAAAGTCTTGCAAGAAATGGGCAGTAGGACTGAATATTAATGATTCTGAAAAGTCTGGACCCCAGGGGCTCATGTGGCCCCACCCCAGGGCAATTTACATGTATATCTCCACTGATAATATTCAAACGTCTTCTCTGAAACCGCTTGGTCAATCAAAGCCAAATTTTATGTGACACATCAATAGGAAGGGGTAACCAATGTATGTATAAATAATCCAGGTCACATGACCAAGATGGCAGCCATGCCCATATACGGTAAAAACCCTTCAAAAATCTTCTTCTTCGGAACTGGCGGACCGATTCAAAGAAACTTGGCATGAAGCATCGATGGCTAAAGTACTACAATGTGTATATAAATCATGACCCTGTGGTGACCCTGACCTGTAACGACAAGGTCAACATAGGTCGCCTATGCATTTGAATGGGGGAAAGTTTTAAAAAGTCATTTTACATAAAAATCTTGCAGGAAATGGGTAGTGGGACTGAATATTAATGATTCTGAAAAAAGTTGGACCCAAGGGCTTATGTGGCCCCCACCCATATTTCCATAATATTCAAACATCTTACCCTCTGAAACCGCTTGGCCAATTAAAGCCAAATTTTGTGTGAAGCTTCCATAGGATGGGGGAACCAATGTGTACATTAATAATTTAGGTCACATGACCAAGATGGCCGCCATTCCATATATGGCAAAAACCCTTCAAAAATCTTCTCTGAAACCAATAGACTGATTTCAAGGAAACTTGGCGTGAAGCATCGATGGCTAAAGTAGACGGAATATTTCCATCGGTATTCCGTTAGACCTCTCCATACACGGGAGAGGAGCGAGGTCACGAAGTGTATCGGAGTGCAGGTTAGCCAGCTGATCTATGGCTAAAGTACTCCAATGTATATAAATCATGACCCTGTGATGACCTTGACCAAGTTTATGGCAAGGTCAGCATGGGTTGCCTATGCATTTGAATGGGGAAAACTGTTAAAATTGCTCCAATGTATATATAAATCATGACCCTGTGATGACCTTGACCAAGTTTATGGCAAGGTCAACATGGGTTGCCTATACATTTGACTGGGGAAAACTATTAAAATTGCATTTGAAGGAAAAGGCCAGCAGGAAATTGGCAAAAGGACAGAATATTGATTATTCTGAAAAAAGAAAATGGTCCAAGGGCTTCATCTGCCTATGCACCGGGGTTAAATACCATAATATTCAAACATGTTTATTGGTATATGCAGCAGATCTTGGTCCTCTGGTTCAGTGGAGTTCGGCCAAACCATTCTTCTAGTTTTAGCACCTACTTATTTCGCCAAATGATTCGGAAACGCCATTGCATCTGGCTTAACATACCTAGTATATGTGCATCATGTATATAAAGTCCGAATTGACAATATTGTTAACAAAGCCACGCTCATGTGCATGTATTAATCAATTCAGTCTCTTATTTTCTCCCGTACTTTGCGTCTTAAGTTAATAAAATAACGTCATGGAAATCAAACCACGTGTATAATTTCAGCAATGCATACATCACAGAATACAGGTGTACCAGTATGCATCATGACGCCAGTGACGTCAGAGACAGCCGACAGTCCTTCCCATCAGGCCATGCGGCATTCGCCATGTATACAGCGGCTTTCTTTTGTGTAAGAATTATATCGACCTTTCTTATTATACTAAAACTTCGAAAATCACAAATTAAAGGTCACCATACTTCCAGGAATAGTGGAGCCGTTTTAACCACTTTCGTTGATTCAGTGTCGAAACGACAATAGTGTCTCGTCGCTATTGTATTTGTATACTGAAAGGAACTAGAAACTTAAGTTTTGACTATAGAGAGCCCTGGCATTGAACCAAAAGGAAAATGTTTGCTTCTTTTTATAAAAGCTGCTTCAATAGCTTTTCTGTTACTAAACTGGTTCGTCAAAAAAGAAACAATTTGCCTATGGGGCCGTCTGGGATCAGTTTTTCGATGTCATGTTCAAAATCAGAGTTTTCAAGTTCATTTACCGAATTGAGGGGTATGGTGTATGATGTTGTAAAGAAGCATAAATCTGTATGATTTATTCTTATTCCATTGCAGGCTTCAAAGTAAGCTGTCCACTGATATACTCATGCATCGAAAATCACATTTAAGATCTTTCCGACGTTTTCAAAAGAAACGTCATTAACGTAACCATTATTTTAGCTTATTTTTCATGTTTGCTGAATATTCGTCTATTTTATTTTTCGAACGGGTGGCCTGGCATCATTGCCTACTTTTACCTTTCTACAAGACGTATTTTGCATAGCTTAGAAGTTCGCAGTCGCTGTACGTTACGTCACTTTGACGTTTGAAATATCGGTGACTCATGTTTTCTTGTGAACGTAAACAAAGAAATGGACAATTGAATTAATGCGTTATCACTTGCTGATTCTTATGAAACATTTGTATACAAAAATGGAAGCTCTATTTCTAACGTTGACGTGGCGCTCACAATGAAAAGGTAAACATTGTAAACCCCGAAAACGGATGAACAATTTCATTTTAACAAGTCAAATCCCTCATCTAAGGTCGTATAGACACCAACGTTAATCATGAAGCCTCGAAATCTTTTCCTGGCGTAAGAAAACGCCATAAAAATCACTTTCATATTTGACGTTAAAATTTAATGTTCACGTTTTGAAGAATAAAGTCTGAAATTTACAATATTTTGACCGTATTTTTAGATTTGTGAACGCAGACGTTCATGCTTGTCATTTTGCTTGACCAAAAGCCGCACTTATCATCGTTTGGACTGTCATGCATGCGCATTTAGGTGAAAACGTAAAAATGACGTAACACTCGTACTTTTGACGGAATAAATTTTCTAAAATGTAAAATTAGATAAAGATATTATACAACTATTTCATACCTTCCTTTGTAACAGTCAAAACTATCACCCCGAGGTGCTGTGGATGACCCGATGAACTGTTGCCCGAGGCCGAAGGCCGAGGGCAACAGTTCATCGGGTCATCCACAGCTCCGAGGGGTGATAGTTATGACTGTCACACAGGAAGGTTTGAAATAGTTGTTTTATTACCCAACTCAAACTCATAACAGACACATAGATTACTATATTGTGACAAGACTGGTTGTAACAGTTAAGTGTTAAAACTGAAAATATGGTTGAAACATGCTTATATCCTGGTTCATGTTTGCTTGTTTGATTCTGATTTGCTTGTTGTTGTTTTTTGGTAAGTTCTGCTTGTTTATTCATTTGTTTGCTTATCTTACTGTTTTTGTTTTGTTTATTCTGCTTGTTTGTTTTGTTCATTTTTTGTTTGTATGATTGTTTGTTTGTTATGTTTTATTCCGTTTTTGTTTGTTTTTCTTGTTTGTTTGTTGTTTGTTTTGTTTTACGTTATTGTTAGTTTTTTGTTTCTGTTTTCTTATTTCATGTGCTTATTTGTGATCAATGCTTGGTTGGTTTTGTTTGTTTTATGTTTGTTTGTTTGTTTTTGTTTGTTTGGTCATGTTTTGTTTGTTTGTTTGATTCATTTGTTGAGTTGTTTGCATTTGATTACTTTTTGTTTGACAAAATTTGCAGGTATGGTGAGGCAGTGTAAAAGCATGCAAAGCATGTCACATGACTGGGCAACAGTAAAAACTGTTGCACATGAAACAGTTCGTCACATGACATGAAACAGTTCATTGAAACTGGTTTAAACCGACTTTAACAAAAATTGATTAAAAACAGCCTGAAATGTTTTATTTCTCTTTATATAGTTTGTTGGGTAATAACACAAAATGTCACACTGAAAGTTTGCCAACTGTTTATATATCTAAATTAAACCTAGAACTAACATAAAAATGTGTAATACTGTAAACTTTAAGTTTCTATTTCCTCTCAGTATATTATGCATGTTTCCACATGGACTTTATAGCCTTTTGTACTTATGAAATAAACTTCGATCTACTTGCTTTCTTACATGCATTGAATACAACCAAATGTTTAGACGGTGGCCACTTTTCATTGACGCCAGCTTTACACTAACCATTTGCAAAATTTGTGAATATTTGTCTACGACTGACCCAATGCAGATTTTCATATTTTTCAGTTATACATGGAGAGGAGACTAGACATCAGTTATTCCAGAATTTTAAAACTTATGCTACAAATGACATTACTGTTCCTATCCACTCTGTGTAGTGTAAGCCGGGTGCAAGACAATAAACACCATACACATGACGTCATAGCTGGTTCCATCGTCGGAATTGTTGTTGCTGTCGCAGTGGTATGATGTTTTGTTTTAATATGTGAATTTAAGGACAACAAAAATGTAGACTGTAGTATTAGACTTTTTGAAATAACGGGGAGGCGTTTTATAAAATAATTTTAAAATAATTTCATGAATTTTGCTCTTAACGTGCAGTCGCAGTAAGATTAAGACAAAAATACAAGTCAGAGCGCAGTCAGTAACCTTAAAAAGCCGATGTACACTTTGTTCCCAGCGGGCACATGACGTCAAAATGACGTCATATCAACGTCGATGCGACGTCATGTTGACGTCATGTGCCTGCTGGGTTTGAGGGTTACCTTTGTCCGCATGACGGCATATATTCATTTCATTTTTTGTTTCTTTCAGCACTACACAGTTAGCATGAAAGTTCTCAATGCAAAACGGGTCACATTCGACAGGCGGAACTCCCATCCTGTTTCATTGCCAACGATACGGACTAGGCCGTCGAACTGCGCATGTCAGTTGACCCCTGAACCACAAACGCCACTTCCGTTACTGGACAATGAATACGGAAATGGATTTATCAGCCATTCAAATTATGACGACAATAGTCGACGGGTTTCGGCGCCGTCATAGTGTTCCAGGAAATAGTGAAGAAAATGTTTAGAAAATTGCGGATTGTGCCTTGTCGCGGAATTTATGCCTCCAATGGGCTATAATCAGTTAAGGCAATGTATTTTAAACAGGACTGTGTGATTCTGCCTGTTGTTACTCATTGTATAAGCCTTTGTGGTTCCCAATTATTTCAGAAGGAAGGTTCCTAGCGTCGATGTCCAAATATAATAATGAAATGAGGGACTTGTACATTTGTTCAAAGAATTAAATATTTTCAAGAAAATTACAATGTAACATGATTCAATGCAACTCGGAATGGCATATTGGTGCAAACTTTCATTTGTAACATAATGTTTTCATGATACATGTACATGTATTTATTTATTCGAATGGTCGAAATATATTTAATGTTCGATTTGTGTTTTGTGATCTTTATGTACCAAACTATTGTACACTCGTACACATATATGTCAGCTGCATGTACACTGCAGTTCCAGTCTCAAGTGTGAAGACGATCTTTACTGTCAGTGGCTTGAAATAGTCAACGTTGTTTATTAACAGTCTCATAGCTTTTCATTTTTTGTATTTTTTTTCTATACTATGCTTCTAAATACGCATTTACCAAGTAATATATTTTATAGTAAACTGACCGACAAAAGAAACCCGACACTTTTTTAATGTTATATAAAAAAAGTTTTAACCCGTGTATGGGGTGAATTACGTTTTGTTCTTTGAATATCTCTTACTATTGACTAATGATTCTGGAATCGTTTTAGGGAGCAAAAACCCGTGATAGTCGGATATTTCGCCATCGTAATTTCTTTGGAATTTTCTCTGCCACACCCTTATATCGTTTAAAAAAGCCGGTCTGTTTGAACATTATCAGGCAGATGTTTTTCGACGTTATTTTTAGCCAATGTATATTCGTTATGAAGCCGCAATTGCTGCTTTGGGTGATCAGGCCCGCTTTCAAGAATGTTACAACTTTCATCACCTTAGACAATTTTTATTTTAAACTTCTTTGTCATGCTGGGATAATTTCTCTTTTTGACATAGCTTTCCTTGTACTCATTAGACGAAATTCAGCATGTGATCGCAATGGCCAAAATTGTTTTAATTGAATTTACACTAAACTTATGTCTTGTGAATTGTGATTTTTTAAAATGACCGCCCTCTTGTGTGTTACGGAAAGGGATTTAATTCAGTCCATTTTAAATCAACTGGTGTAAAATGAGTTGCCGTCAGTGCTGTTTACATCAGTATTTTATTGAACAGAATTTTGCTTTCGCGATTTTAACCTCCAAATGTCCAAATGAATGTAGGTGTTGGGTTTCTTTTGTCGGTCAGTATCTTTTAAATTTTACAGTACATAGGTATAACAAAAATTGTATTTTACTAATGAGAAAAACAAAAAATGTGTTTTACTCACAAGAAAAGAAACAAAAATCACATATAGTCGTTACCATAGCAGAACACCGTTTCTGCTTTAAAAGAGGCAATGAAAACTGATCGAAATATTTGGGCCCTGTCAGGGGTTTGGAGGAGCTGGAAAGAAGGAGGACCGTTTTTAAACTTTAGGTGGGGAGAACTAGTAAAGGGAGCAAGGAGCAAGCATTTGTTTTGAGGGGGGTAGATAGCAGGGAGTAAGTAGCTGAGGAAATGTATTTCACAGAGCTGGTAGTTGGGAGAAAAGTCATCTTTGTTTCAGGGACCAGGGAGCTAAAACATTGACAGATCTAGTCCCAAGATATGATATTCACACCTGTCTCTTCACATCAACAGCTTATTTACGAAAACTTGCCGATGCAATATACAGAGAGGTTTAAAAGTTGTAAAATTATTAGAAAATGTTTGATATTTTGATAACTTTCTTATAATTGCACAAAATATAGATTATGGGTACCCACAATCTATGTTTTAGAACAAAAATAAGAAAAATAGGTATACCGTTTTCTATAAAAAGTGGGGTTCAAGTGGACATAATTTTCATGTTTTTCTGAAACTGCAGTTTAAAATCGCTTTTTTAAAAATGCAAAAACCCATCATCCCTGCCTTGGAAAGCATTAACAACTCAAACTTGAGTCTGACCATGAGGGCTACGCGGTCTAAAATGATTCCATGTGCCCTTTATGCTGTCCCAAATCACAGGAAAAGAAAGAATAAAACACTGTGTTGATGTAGGAAAGAGAACATCATAGAAGATGGTCGCCAAATTTCGAAAAAGTGTAAAATGTTTTAACAATGTCATTGAAATTTTGCATACTGGTGCTAAGTACTGACGAAATAGCGGAGGAGAGGTACGATCATCACTGGTTTTTAACACAAACACTAAGCCGCATATGTTGAATCAGATGTTTTGTTGTTGTTTTCTTTGCTGAGACATTTGACACAAGTGACCCTGTTTACTTGAAGACTGGACAATAGGCAAGAATAAAAGTTACGAAAGTAAGCCAATTAAAAAGTCTCAATAACAATCTCCTTACACAAACCTATTTGTCGCAAATTGGTCACTTTTGAACTTGAGACGTGTCATGAATAATTGAATTAAAACTGACAAAACACAAACAAAAGCAATGGCAAACAACACAAACAAATAAGTTTAGATCACAAATGTAAAACACCAGTGAGTCTAGTCGGCAGCGGTTGATACTCAGTCTGTATACCTGTATAATTGTTTTCAACAACTGAATAAGGTTTGACAAAAGACAGGATTTTCCGTTTTTTGGTCTAATAACATATCCGGCTCTTGAGGATTAAGCATCGGTCAGCGCAACTTCTTAACGTATTAAATACCAGTTAGAAAGGTTTGGAACACATTTGTAACAAATAAAGGTTGTATTTGAACGGAACAAAAACAAGATATGCGGTGTTTTGTGTTGCTGTTGATGGCTGGAATTGGTGTTCTTGGACAGAGGCGTCCTGGAAGTTTCAGAGGTAAGATTTCTTATATGAATGGTATGCAGGTATCGATGAAACGTTGACAGGATGAGATCGGCCGAGACATTCTGTTTAGGACTTGTACTTGTGTCGTAGTAGACGGAATATTTCCATCGGTATTCCGTTAGACCTCTCCATACGAGAGAGGAGCGAGGTCACGAAGTGTATTGGAGTGCAGGTTAGCCAGCTGATCTAGTGTCGTAGGCACTGAGCCATGTGGATATGCAGAGCCAAAATTGCAATTGTATTTATTACATATTGACATCAATTTTAATCCCTCAACCGATGATACTTACGAGTACGTACAAGTGCAATCCTGCTATTTCGGTCCCGAACCCATTACAGTCATGTTGAATATCTTATTTGAAGGTTGAGTGTACTCGTTCTGATTCATGACACACTTTTAAGAGGAATGACTAGAACAAAACCAAGTGATGTCATTCGAATGTTTTATAGATACTGTATTTTCACACCGTACATACGGCTCGTCAAATTCCAACTGGTACGCCAAATTCCAGATGTTTATGTCGGCGCGTGCGTTTTGGCGGGTAAGTTATTTTGCTGTATTTTACACAGAATGCCTAAACTTTTCATGGTATAATCTTATTGAGGCTTATATTTTTTCAATCTCCATCTGAAGGATCATTGAAAATCAACTTTTACAGTGTATTTATCGTTTTATTCTGTCGCTAGGCGACAAAAACAATACGCCAAAGTACAGACGGGCGAATGTCATATGATAAGCGAAATTACAGACGGCCGATACGGAAAATTCCAGACGGTTTATGATACGGGTCTACTAAAACACTTCTTTGTCAGTATATGGTTTAATTTGCATTGCTACTAACCATAAATTGCATAAAGAAAACATTACTTGGAAAGGAAATAAAGTGAAACGATTGTCTTTAAACGATTTTATATGCGGTTTTTTTACCCAAGATGGACAGGCTGATTGTACTTTTGACTACATGGAAATTTGGAAAAAAAATGAAAGCAGATAGTGTGAACATTTGATAATATTCCACATAACTTAACTGATACATGTATGGCTACTGCAAAGCAATTTTAAATATTCAAATAGAACACTACGCGACTCAGTACACGTACATGTATAAGAAGCTGGGGCCTCGCCTACGTATCCACAAAAAATGAGAGTACCCCCCCTGGGGCCATGAGACGGGGAATTATTTACGAATAGCTCATTGTTTCTAGCTTTAATTATATGCATACCCCTCATTTTGATTATAAATTCTGTATGGCATGGCCCGGAACTGAACTTTGCGGTCTGTGCCTGGGCATACCAGGGTTCAAACTGATTGTTGGTTTCCTTATGCGCCAATGTCCAGGGGCGTTGTTAGGCATCAGGTGTCTTCACGCATTCGCTCGGTTGAGTCTTCGCCCTAGAAACACCATGGCATAACCTGTGCTTTATTTGTTTGCCGATGTGCTTCTTTGATGGAATTTAATTTTTATACCAACTGAACAAATACATGTGTTTTTGTTTGTTTGAATTGATGCTTTACGTCCCAGTCAACAGATAAGGTCATGTCGGGACGTTGCCTCCATTTTATGGAACTTTTACGCAAAATGAGGATGTCATGACATCCTACAAGTGCTTGAAATATAACCATTCAACTAAGCCAAAAAGGCTTATACGTATGGATGGTATGACTTGAACCACGTTTTGGGCAAGCTCAGACCAGAGGGGTTAACCAGTAATCAGATGGTCGGTCAGTAGTGTATAAGCTTTGCCTGGGTGTACAAGCAGCCCATCTATTTCTTTAGCCCCCAACGGGTGATTGCTCACATCGCAACCCGACCACCTTCAAATACATGTTTAAAAACACATTGAAAAGTGAGGAGAGACATGGGCTTAATCCACCAGTAATTTATCACTTCTTTTTCTAGATTTGAGCAGAAATGGCGGATCGTGTGATTGAGGAGCCCCTCGAAGGATGTGTGTGTGTGTGTGTGTGTGTGTGTGTGTGTGTGTGTGTGTGTGTGTGTGTGTGTGTGTGAAGATGAATGAAATATTCTTATAAGGGACGCAAAACTGGATTTAAAAATTATACTTCCAAGATGACCGCTTAAGAAGGCCAAACACTGCCAGGTATTTGAAAAAAATCGCACTCAACACGTCTGATGCGACACGTATCCAAAGTCGTGTCTACGTCTGTTATTTCACGTATCAACAGCTATTGTCCGTCTGGTCTTTCAAGTATAAAACGACTGTCGTGGTTCGTATCATGTAAAATCACACATGGTTCAAAAGAATGAGCTGCGCTATCAATAGTAGTAATTAATTTGAATGGAAGCTTAAATCAGGCTTTTAAATAGATACTAAGCTATATATATTCGAGCAAGCGACTTTCAATTATTTCTAGTTATGGAGATATTTGGCAAAAAGTATGGATGTTTTCTGAAAAAGTGCCATTTTAAGACTTTCGTGCAATGTTTTCGCCAATCCACGGGTAAGATGACCATGACACCTGTATGTACAGATGCGTGGATGTCCACACAAGACTGCCGATTATTATTTTCTTCTGAAACCGTTAGCTAAAGTATAATAAAACAAGAAAAAACAACAAAAATAACTTACCCGCCAAAACGCACGCGCTGACATAAACATCTGGAATTTCACGTACCAGTTGGAATTTGACGAGCCGTATGTACGGTGTGATTTTTGTTGCCCTCGCTTTAAGACGTATGAACCCTTTCAGATTCAGATGAAGACCCGGAATCGCTTTCTGTCGAAGTTCACCCGAACTCACAGAAAGTTATGGAGGGAAGCCCTATTGTTTTGACGTGTACCAGTTCCCTCCGAACATACACAGACTTCCAGTGGAAAATAGGGTTCAAACTAGTGACCTCGGATGAGGATGGCGTACACGTGCATCAAACGGCTGACAACATCTCTGTACTACGGATTGATGTAAGTATTTTTATATTTGGAACCATAAGCCTTAGATACAGCTAGAAATTAGATGAATTTAAAGCGCAGAAGGCAAGCTGAAACTGTCATGGACACTTCGAAAAAAAAAAAAAAAATAATAATGTGCTTTATCTTTGGATAAGTCATTTTCATTTTTGGGGTTTTCACAAATATTTGGATAATAAGTTCAGGTAATTGAGTCCTCATCTTTAGGGAAATAGCTGCTCACTTGGCTTACTGTTTTTCTCTTTGTATCAGTTCCTAATTGTCATTAGTTTTCAGTGGACACGTCTCCATATGTCATTTGCTGTTCAGTTTGGACGTAAAACACCAAATTAACCAACTAATCGACATTTACATACTTTATATGAGCCGCCTCGTGGGAAAACCAACAATGTGGTTTCCGAACAGGTCTGACACAAACCGGCCTGTACAAGCACAGAAAAGAGCTAGAATCTTGAAATTTCGGATTTAGGTAGAAGAGGAATTGTACTATCCGAGTAGCGAAAACAAAGGCGCTGATCAGCTTCGCGGTTACCGCGAAGCTGATCTGCGTCTTTGTTTTCGCATATGCAGATTGTTGGTTTTCCCATGAGGCGGCTCATATTATGATTGATCTTTGGTTCTGATCGCACCAGCCTCTGGTCATTGCTTTTATATGCCTTCTTTTTATACTTTGAACCTATTTTCCAGAGCGTCAATATGAAGGAGCATAGAAGAAAGATAAGCTGTGAGGTGAGGACGGAGGATGGCAGGGTTGTCTCAGCTCAGAGCTCCATCAAGATATTCAAGAAAGGCAGTAAGTACATGTAGCACCCAGGGTTCTCCTTAACTCCAATATTGGAGTTTTAAACTCCAACTTTTTGATTCTGATAGTAAAGTATAGGAAGAATCCAACATTTTAGGAAATGCCTAATTTTTACTCCAATTTTCAAAATCCTTGTGAGAAGTCTGGCACCAACCTATGAAAGCATTTCCATGTTATATACAGATTTAAAAACTGAATATATTCAGTTGAAAAAATGGAGATTTTTCCTATGTTTGTTCAAAACAGTAACGTTAATTGTGGATACACGTTAGAACCGCGTTCTAACAAGTACCCACAATTTATATTTAGTAGCAAAAATAACAAAACAATGTATACCCAATACTACGGTGGTATCTTTAGGACACGCAATAATTTTTTTAAGAAAAATATATGTCGTGCAAACGGGATATTAATTCGTTCAGACGGGATATTAATCCGTGCAAACGAGATATTAATTCGTACAAACGACATATTAATTCGAGCAAACGGGATATGAATTCGTGCAAACGGTTTATTAATCCGTGCAAACGATATATTAATTCGAGCAAACGGGATATCAATTCGTTCAAACGGGATATTAATCCGTGAAAACGATATATTAATTCGTACAAACGACATATTAATTCGAGCAAACGGGATATGAATTCGTGCAAACGGTTTATTAATCCGTGCAAACGATATATTAATTCGAGCAAACATGATATCAATTCGTTCAAATGGGATATTAATCCGTGCAAACGAAATATTAATTCGTACAAACGACATATTAATTCGTGCAAACGGTATATTAATCCGTGCAAACGATATATTAATTTGAGCAAACGGGATATCAATTCGTTCAAACGGGATATTAATCCGTGCAAACGAGATATTAATTTGTACAAACGACATATTAATTCGAGCAAACGGGATATGAATTCGTGCAAACGGTATATTAATCCGTACAAACGATATATTAATTCGAGCAAACGGGATATCAATTCGTTCAAACGGGATATTAATCCGTGCAAACGAGATATTAATTCGTACAAACGACATATTAATTCGAGCAAACGGGATATGAATTCGTGCAAACGGTATATTAATCCGTGCAAACGATATATTAATTCGAGCAAACGGGATATCAATTCGTTCAAACGGTTTATTAATCCGTGCAAACGGATTATTAATCCGTGCAAACGACATCTATGTCGGGAAAACAAACCATCAGGAAAACATGTCCGTGAAATGTGTACCCCCTCAAACCCCACTCCAAAACATAAATTGTGGGTACATGTTAGAACCGCCTCGGCGGGGCGGTTCTAACATGTACCCACAATCTATGTTTTGAGCAAAAATAAGAAAAATATCAATATTTTTCTGGTGAAATTTATTTTTACACAACTGAAAAAATTCTCTGTATATTGCATGGGCAAATTTTCGTAATGTGATCGATTGGTGAAGGTGAATTTTCATTGTTAGCTCATACAATAGTTACCACCGTAATAGTTTTACTCCGTGACCTATAGAATGTTGACTTTACGAATTATGATCTTCAAAATGTATTATATATTCATGACGAATTAATATATGAGCCTTTGTGTGACAAAACCAACAATCTGGCTCTCCGACCAGGTCCGGCACAACGGGATGTACAACGACAGAATAAAGCTAAGAAGCTTAAAAGTTCGGATTTAGAAAGTAGAGGAATTGTACTATCCGTGTAGGGAAAACAAAGTCGCGGTTACCGCGAATCTGATCTGTAACTGCGAAGTTGAGCTGCATCTTTGTTTTCGCGTATATGCAAAGTTTTGGTCTTCTCATGCAGTGGTTCATCTCATCATATCTCCTTTGTTTTCGCTACTCAAATACATGTAGAATAATACTTTTACTTTATTAATCAAACATTTCTAGCATCTAGTCAACTGTTGTGGATGAACAGCCCGATGGAAGTGGTCGGAATCCACAATAATGTTATTCTTTTAACGCGGCTCAAAATAAATAAATAAATATATAAATAAATACCCCCACCCCTGTCCCCATCCTGCTCAGATCTTATTGATCTAAACGTGGCCATTCAGTATCCGAAATTAAAGAGGCTCAAATTTTAACAGGGCACTTATATAAATGACTAGACAGGAGTTGTGATGCGCATTTCATCACGCAAACATATCCGTGAAATGTATACCCAACTAAACCCCTTTTTATATACTAATATACTAAACTTTGGGTAAAAAATGGTATACCTATTTTATGCAGTATACGATTTTCAGTAGTAAAAATCCAAAATTTTCAGATAAAAAAATTTGACATTTTTCTTATTTTTTGCTCAATACATAGATTGTGGGTACACATTAGAACCGTCTCGGCGAGGCGTTACATTACACGAACATGTTATCCTGATGACAAACATCGCAAACGTAAACGCAACCTAACTTGGCATTATTCAACATTTTCATTACGAAAACCAGTCCATGCAATATACAGCATTGTTTCAGCTGTACGAATAAAAATTTCTAGATTTTTTATTATTATTTTTCTTATAATTGCTCAAAACATAGATTGTGTGTACACGTTAGAACCGCCTCGCCGAGGCGGTTTTAACGAGTACCCACAATCTATGTTTTAGAACAAAAATCAAAAATAAGAAAAATATGTATACCCCTGCATACCCCAATTTTACTATTCAAAAGTGGGGTTTAGTGGGGTATACATTTCACGGACATGTTTTCATGATGTATGTGAAATTATGTGACGCTTATTTCAGACTATGGAAGTTTTTGTGGATGAAGGGAGGCAATCCAAATCCAGTGCATTTTCATCCAAGGAAAATTTAAATAAATTTTTGTAGTATAAGTTAATATAATTGAGCGCGGATTTGACAGAAGCGACCTTTGGACACTCTTACTTTTTCATCCAATGAAAATATATATAAAAAGAAAGAAAGAAAATAAAAAAGCCCTGCAGGCATGCATGATACTCCCCCCCACCCCACCCCCAGGGAAATCCATTCACTACAAATGTACAGAATATCACATTGAAATTCAGAATAAAATCAGAAATCAAATCAGAAAACTATGATCATTAACCCAATTATTTCATCTGAAGAAATATTGTAGTGTTACAACACTTACACTTTACATTATTCAAGGGACTTAACTCAGGCTAGAAATTTCAGAGAACAAATGAATGAGGTTTTCTCAACATGTATCTTATTAATAAAAGTACAGTCATGTACAAAATTACTAAAAAGTGTGCTTTTTAAACTAAAAATATAGAATAAAGGCATTTAAAAAAAACAATAGCTCTGTTAAAAATTCACAAAATATGAAATACTACCATCCAAGCCTAGATCTTGTCAATGTATGTGCCACAAAAGTTTATCAAAGTCCATACATTTGTTCAAAAGATATCAAGCAAAACGCAATTTTGAACATAAATCAAAGGCCGTAACTCTGTAGTTAAGGGGCAAAATTTACTAATCTGCAATCCCATAATGCTTCTCCGCAATATCAATTCTTATGCATAGTTTGAAGGGAATGGGCCTAAAGACGCTCAAGATATAACGCGGAAACGGAATTTTAGCATAAAAAGGGTTATAATTCTCTACTTATTTGCGGAAAATTACCCAATCTACAATCCCAAACCACTCCTTCCTGACATCAACTATTACACAAAGTTTAAAGAAAATCGGCCAAGAAATGCTCAAGACATGGGGTGGAATCGGAATCGCTGACGGACCGACGGATGGATGGATGGTTGGATGGATGGATGGGTTTTGCGTGAGTGTGTGGGTGGATGGATGGACAGATGGACAGACAGAGGGATGGACGGCAATAGATAGATAGATAGATAGATAGATAGACTGACAGACAGACAGACAGATAGATAGATTCTTAGTTCGAATAAAGGTACTTATTTATTTATTATTTATTTATTTATTTATTTATCCGTATTTATTTTTGCCGCGTTATGAGATATGAAGCGATATGGGCCACTGCATAAGAAAACCAGAAATATGTGTAGCGAACAGCCGAGTCAAGCCACATCAAACCCCGTCGGTGGAAAAGCATGCTCATCCACCAATGGTGGTTTACTGCGCTATATACCAAACACTTACTCACTTTACAAATTCTCGAGTTTGAAATTTGCATATTTCAAAGGGAGGCTATCCCGTCACATTACTTCCCCCCTCCGAGAAGACTCGCCCCGAGTCTTTGCTTGGGAACTACATAGGTAAGGCAACCCCGGTCTGGCAGTTGTCATTATCCCACCGCTGCCACCAAATGTAACGAAAAGCCGAGCCAAGCCACAGTAAACCCCGTCGGTGGAAAAGCATGCTCATCCACCAAGGGTGGTTTACTGCGTAATATACCAAACACTTACTCAATTCACAAATTCTCGAGTTTGTTTGCATATTTCCAAGGGAGGCTATCCCGTCACATATGCATATGCGAAAATAAAGGTTCAGATCAGCTTCGCTGCGAAAATAAACGTTCAGATCGGCTTCACGGTAACCGCGAAGCTGATCAGCGTCTTTGTTTACCCTACACGAATAGTAAAATTCCTTTCCTTTCTAAATCGGAAATTTCAAGCTTCTTAGCTGTACAGCCCGTTTTGAGTCGGACCTGGTCGGAAACCCGGACTGTTGGTTTTGTCAGACTAAGGCTCAGATATCATCATGTATAATTTATACAGTTTTGAAGACCATAATTCATTAAGTTAATATTCTAGGTCACAAAGTAAAATTAATGTTTGAGCTAACAATCAAAGTTTGGTACAATAAATAAATAAGACCAGGTCCAATTTAAGTTCACCAAAAGGTCAATCGATCAACTTGGTTTTCCTGACATAATATCTCGTCCAAACGAATTATTATCTCGTCCAAACGGATTAATAAACCGTTTGCACGAATTCATATCCCGTTTGCTCGAATTAATATGTCGTTTGTACGAATTAATATCTCGTTTGCACGGATTAATATCCCGTTTGAACGAATTGATATCCCGTTTGCTCGAAATAATATATCGTTTGCACGGATTAATATCCCGTTTGAACGAATTGATATCCCGTTTGCTCGAATTAATATATCGTTTGCACGGATTAATAAACCGTTTGTACGAATTCATATCCCGTTTGCTCGAATTAATATGTCGTTTGTACGAATTAATATCTCGATTGCACGGATTAATATCCCGTTTGAACGAATTAATATCCCGTTTGCTCGAATTAATATATCGTTTGCACGGATTAATAAACCGTTTGCACGAATTCATATCCCGTTTGCTCGAATTAATATGTCGTTTGTACGAATTAATATCTCGTTTGCACGGATTAATATCCCGTCTGAACGAATTGATATCCCGTTTGCTCGAATTAGTATATCGTTTGCACGGATTAATATACCGTTTGCACGAATTCATATCCCATTTGCTCGAATTAATATGTCGTTTGCACGGATTAATATACCGTTTGCACGAATTCATATCCCGTTTGATCGAATTAATATGTCGTTTGTACGAATAAATATCTCGTTTGCACGGATTAATATCCCGTTTGAACGAATTGATATCCCATTTGCTCGAATTAATATATCATTTGCACGGATTAATATACCGTTTGCACAAATTCACATCCCGTTTGCTCGAATTAATATGTCGTTTGCACGGATTAATAAACCGTTTGCGCGAATTCATATCTTGTTTGTTCGAATTAATATGTCGTTTGTACGAATTAATATCTCGTTTGCACGGATTAACATCCCGTTTGAACGAATTGATATCCCGTTTGCTCGAATTAATATATCGTTTGTACGGATTAATAAACAGTTTGCACGAATTCATATCCCGTTTGCTCGAATTAGATGTCGAATTAATATGTCGTTTGTACGAATTAATATCTCGTTTGCACGTATTAGTATCCCGTTTGAACGAATTGATATCCCGTTTGCTCGAATTAATATATCGTTTGCACGGATTAATATACCGTTTGCACGAATTCATATCCCGTTTGCTCGAATTAATATGTCGTTTGTACGAATTGATATTTCGTTTGCACGGATTAATATCCCGTTTGAACGAATTAATATCCCGTTTGCACGACATATATTTTTCTTAAAAAAGTTATTGCGTGTCCTAAAGATACCACCGTACAATACAACTCAGTTTTACTTTATAAAAGTGTAGTTTAATGGGGTGAGCATTTTCCTTATGCATTTTCTTTAACATGTATAAGGAATTGTTATTTAAAATCAATTCACTTGATTCTTGCAGGTTCGATCGCGGGCTTCGCCTACAGTCGGATTTGGCTTTATTATACCCGAAGACCCGTCTCCATATGGCTTTAGCTGTTTATTATGTTGCAAAACACGAATGCCACCCACATGAGTCTATCGCTTCCATTTTATTAAATCTTTTCGATAATGATTTTTTTTGTCTACGAATGTGTCTTTTAGATAACATGTAACTCTTATTTACGTTTATATTTCCCAACAGGTAAAAGGAAGGGGTTTCCAACAATCCAAAGCCATCCCGAGTCGCCGGTTGTTTTCAAGGCCCGGGACCGTCTCACCCTCCGCTGTACGTCCAACATCGGGCCCGAAACCCGGGAGGCCCCAGAGTGGAGATGGATTAAAAACGGGACATGGGATCTCGATCTGTACGAGAAAATGGATGAACGGATTGAAATATCAGATGATTCTGGTTTGTATATTTTATTTTCTTTAAAGTTTAACGGTCCCGTTTGAAAATGAAGTTTGTATCTAAATGTGGTAATGTCAAAGAATAATTAACATTAAGCCACCCTCACTAACATGACTAAGCTGAAATGAAGACGGCATCGAATGAGCACATCTTTCCCCAATACTATATCAAAACATTTTCAAACGGCACTTGTACATATAATTGTACTCATTTTTGTGTCTACAGGTGCGCTTGAAATCTTTTCCATTACGGAGTCAGACGCTGGAAGCTACGAGTGCGTGGCTGAAAACAGAAGGGGCTCATCCTACTCCCCGCCCATTGAAGTAATTGTTGGTAGGTGCCAAAATTTAATATTTTGCAATATCATGATGATAAAACTACCGCGGATCGGTGCTTATATTATGGTTCTTTACACGCAAATCACACAGTTTACATAGACAGAACTCAGTTTGTTTTAAAATGAGAGGCCTTAATTATATAGTGTTTAAACAAGGTCGGTCATAAGTTCCGAGGCAAACCTGCGCACCCGTTTTTAGCATTTTCAAATGTCTTCGTTGCGCGTTTGTTCATACATGTATTTGAATACAAAACGTGACAGATATCGTTTAAAATATATAATTATTTTAGCAAAGTTGTGGGAAACTATCATATTAGCTTTAAGAGATTATGACAAATGACAAATATAAAGCCAAGTCAATGGAAAAAAATAAAATAAGTAAACTTAGTAAATAAAAATTATAAAACTGTAATCGAAATGCCCTTTAATTTTCTATCCTAAATGGTCATCACATTCTTTTTAAGAACCAGAAGCTAGGGTGTCACAGCGGTCATGTGTTGACCACAAGTTCAAGCAAGTGCCCCACGGGAGTATCTTTCAGCCTTACCCCGACCCCTGTACGGAGTGTGAGTGCGTGGACGGCATGGAGAAATTCTGTGCTCCTATCACGTGCGACGAACCCCCTTGTCGGCACTATGAAGTGATAACTGATACGTGCTGTGGATTTAGATGTCTGAGTATGTAGCCACATGCATTTAGCCACATGCATTGCCAATGTATATATATGGACTGAAAGGAATAAAGAATTTTGTTTGCCAATTCCACTGTTATTGCCTTGTTTACATTTGGCTTGCGATAAGCTTACGACAAATTTCGCATATCAGAATGGGTAGATAGTAATTATGACTGATGCAATTTTTTCTGCCATGATGGTATTTTGAATTTGATATTTGCCTATGGTTACCACAAAGATTATAGTTACTCATTAGAAACACCCGATTCCAATTATAATATGTACCAATAACTCCGTGTTTCAGAGCAGAACGTGTTTTCTTCGAGTAACTAATGGGTCGTCGAGCCAACATGCTTGGAGAATTGCTGACCGCGACGTGAACTATATAATATAATTATGTGATGCAAACCATACAAAAAATTATAATGTATTTTTTGCTATCATTTACAGATGAAACTGTTGATTGGTCTGTGGATTACGGATCATGTTGGCCGTATACTGGAACGGGCTGCAAGGAGTTTCTGATGGGTCGAAGCGTCTACCTACGGCCGCAACACTCACAGGATTCCGTCGAAAACGAATTAAAACAGTTGTTCAGAGGTGAGCTATGTAGGAGTTGAGAATTTCATTGAAGATAGTTTCTATTTTCATCAGTTTGCTGTAGTTTATTTCCCCGGTAAATCCCCATACATAATCATTATAATATTATTTGAGTGTTTTAGCACTGACAGAAACGCATACACATTGTATTAAATGATGAAATTTTAATCAAATCGCATCTCCGACTGCCTAATTGTAGAATAGCGGTTGTCAGCAATCGAGAACGTTCAATCAAATCGTTCGAACGATCGTCGTTTTGGCGATTATTAACGCTTTTTTGGGGGAATCGAGGGCTAGTTTTTTCTGTAGGCATGTATCAAATGGATTTTTCCTGATTGCCGCTAATCCAAAGTGGGAAACGCTGGAGGAAATGACAAATGCAATGCATTTATTAAGGTCATCTGATGTTTTTTTTTTTTTTTTTTTTTTTTTTTTTTTGTTTGTTTTTTTTGTTTTTCCGTGTAAATAAGAATTGATGTTCATACATGTAAATGCGTTTTATGCTCAAGAAACGACATTTATTTTCAGGCGCACAAAGTCTTTCTGAATCCTGTATGGAGTACATCCTGCCGTTCCTATGTTTCAACGCCGTGCCGCTCTGTGACGTCAGCAACGATATACCACGTGGCCGTCACGTGTGTCGTGAAGATTGCGAGGTGGTGGCCAATATTTGTCAGGATGAATTGATTGTGTTTCGAGATCAGTATGCTTTATACAGCGGTAACGGTGAGTGACAAAAGGTTCAAAAATGGAATGAAAACATAAATGATACGATCTTTGTATACAGATTCCACGCACCTTATAAAAATGAGGTCACCACATCAGGATAACATGCAATGTAATGTATACCCCCTTAAACCCCACTTTATATAGAAAACTGGAGTTTGCAGGAGTATACCAATTTTTCTTATTTTTGCTTCAAAACATAGATTGTGGTTACTCATTAGAACCGCCACGGCAAGGCGATTCTATCGTGTACCCTCAGTCAATGTTTTGAGCAAATATATTAAAAATTCCATTTTTTCCAATGAAATTTTCAATTTTTACAGATGAAAAAAAATCTCCATATACATGTATATTATATAAGCGTGTTTTCGTTAATGCACGGAACTATTCACTTTGCGATATAAACTGGTCCGAAAAGTTTTGAGTATATATTTTTGGCGGCATATCGATGATTAATCAAGTTTTGATTTATATGGTGGATAAACATTTTTATTGCACTTTCATTTGCCGCCAACTTTGAATTCATGAATCATTTCACTTAGCACAGCTTTTCTTTTGACCACACTACCCTAAAAATCAAAGTGATAAAAGTCCATAGAACTGATGTGATAAAAATTTTCAACTTCGCCAATTCATTGAAAAAAAATTGCACGTATAGCCTTCATCAAATTAAATCATTTCTCATGAAAGCAAGCCAAAAAGGGTTTAAAATTTCTTGCCATTTAAGCGGGTAGTCTCAAAGCCGCGTCTTCTTGTGTGTGAGGACTATGGGTAAACATGTTACCTTCATGCGTACAAAGCTTACAAAGTGAATTACCTATAGAAATGTTTCATTTTACCAGTAGTTTGAATTATTGTAGAAATTGCTGTGGAAAGGTTTGATCTCTAACATAATAATTTTTCCAGTATATTATAATTCCTAATCATGGCTTTGACTTTGTCTCATTGTCATTAGAATCAGATTTAGTTAGTCTTGACTCTTGTCAAATTTAGCTCATTTTTACAGGAATAAAATGAGCCTCGACGCGAGAAAACCGGTCTTCGGGGTTTCCGACCAGGTCCGACACAAACCGGCCTGTACAAGCTCAGAAAAGAGCTAGAAGCTTGAAATTTCGGATTTAAGTAGAAGAGGAAGTGTACTATCCGTGTAGCGAAAACAAAGGCGCTGATCAGCTTCGCGGTTACCGCGAAGCTGATCTGCGCCTTTGTTTTCGCCTAGGCAAAAATCCGGTTTTCTCACGATGCGGCTCAAATAGCCTTAAATAATCGGAATCGGGATGATGCAGAAAACTAGCGGTTGTACAGATATTCGTAACACCATGAACATTTTTTATCAGGAAAACATGTCCGTGCAATGTATACCCCCTTGAATCCCACTTTTATATGGCAACACTGGGGTATGCAGGGGTATACCTATTTTTCTTATTTTTGCTCCAAAACATAGATTGAGGGTACTCGTTAGAACCGCCTCGCCGAGGCGGTTCTAACGTGTACACACAATCTATGTTTTGAGCAAAACTAAGAAAAATATCAAAAATTTTCCAGTGGATTTTTTTTTTATTTTTACAACCAAAAAATCTTCTGTATATTGCATGGGCATGTTTTTGTAATGGATGACATGTACCTTTTGTGTGGTTTCAGATGCCTTTGCTTTACCACGGTGTCATGATTTACCGACCAGATATTCTGCCGATGGCGAGAACTGTGTCGGTTTTAAGGAATTTCTTGATGGTAAGTGTCTTATCAATTTGCCAAATTTATGGGACTATTATGATTTTCGTGTCACGGAATGGCAAGAAAATCCAACTTATTTACAGATTTAGATTAAGTATTCATACCGGACCCATTTGCAGTTTGCGGTATTTTGACTATTAATTGGTTGCTGGTCGATTAATACAAGCTTTGAATCCATGAGCTACGTCACCCTTGATTGTTTTCTTTTGGTCTGCATTAGCTACATCAGGAAAACATCTCCGCGTAATGTATACCCCCTTGAAGCCCACTTTTACATAGCAAAACTTGGGTATGCAGGGGTATACCTATTTTTCTTATTTTTGCTCCAAACCATGGATTGTGGGTACTCGTTAGAACCGCCTCGCCGAGGCGGTTCTAACGTGTACCCACAATCTATGTTTTGAGCAATATAACAAAAATATCATTTTTTTATGATGAAATTTTCAATTTTTACAGGTGAAAAAACTCTCTGTATATTGCATGGGCAAGTTTTCGTAATGAAAGATACGCCGATTTTCAAACAAACTACGCCCCTGTAAATATTCTAATCATTGCTCTTTTAACCAAAATACTAACTGCAGATGATAGAAGCACTGAAGATGACAAAGACGCTATACCCGACGATTGGGATTGGCCAGGTAATCGGAGACGGGATTCGAACGCCGACGGTGACCAGTGTATTGACAGACTCGGAAACCTAGTCAACGACGGTGACCTCTTCCTGCCGGAGAGAGACCCCTGCCTGGCGTGTATCTGTGACGAGGGATCGAAGAGCATGTGCACGGTTGTAGCGTGCGAGCCACCACCCTGTAGAAACTATGAGAAAATGAATGATTCGTGCTGTGGTTACATTTGCAGAGAGGGTGAGGTGTTAGAAAGGGATGGTAAGGCGAAACTTTATAACGTCATTTGACAAATGAGCCGCCTCGTGGGAAAACCAAACTGAATGTGGTTTCCGAACAGGTCCGACATAAACCGGCCTGTACAAGCACAGAAAAGAGCTAGAAGCTTGAAATTTCGGATTTAACTAGAAGAGGAATTGTACTATCCGAGTAGCGAAAACAAAGGCGCTGATCAGCTTCGCAGTTACTGCGAAGCTGATCTGCGCCTTTGTTTTTGCCTAGGCAGATTAAACTAATAATGTACCACTCATTTGTAACCATCCCCCCACCGCCTAAGGGGAAGGGTGGGAGATAGCCAGGCTAAAGCAATTACTTTTTGCGGGACAATTACTTTTTGTGCAGGGAAAATGGCTGGGTTTTGACATTAGGTTCATTAACCCAGGGAGATTTTCTATTGCGAAGGGCGGTGCAAAGAACAAAGTTTTGACCTCCAGTTTGCTCCCTGGGGATGAAGCTTATAGCAGGGCACTGAAAGCTTAAAAGTCATAATGCCCGCCCTTCCCCGTATTTTAGGGAGCAGTGGTTACAAATTGTGGCTAAGCCTGTATTTGCAAAGCGGTTGTTTTGTCTATCAGTTGTCTATTATAGCATTACTTCTCCTCTGCTGACTTAAGAAGAGCAGTTGTCAGCTAATTGCGTAAGAAATGAGCCTGTACATGAGAAAACCAACAATTTGGGTTCCGACCAGGCCCGACACAAACCGGCCTGTACAGTCACAGAATATGGTTAGAGGTTTGGATTTAGAAAGTAGAGGAATTGTACTATCCGTGTAGCGAAAGCAAACTAAGGTGCTGATCAGCTTCGCAGTTATGATCCGCGCCTTTGTTTTCGCCTATGCAGATTGTTGGTTTTCCCATGAAGCGGCTCAAATTTGATATAAACTACTGGTAATCTCCAAGTGGAGTAGTGCGACTACATGTAGGTTTACTTACCATCTCGACATGGGCTCGGCTGTTTGCTTTAGATACCAAAGTAAATGAGCCGCCTCATGGAAAAACCAACAATGTGGTTTTCCAATAGGTCTGACACAAACCGGCCTGTACAGTCACAGAAGATGGCTAGATACTGGAAATTTTGGATTTAGAAAAAAGAGCAATTGTACTATCCGAGTAGCGAAAACAAAGACGCTGATCAGCTGCATCTTTGTTTTCGCCTATGCAAATTGTTGGTTTTCTCATGAGGCGGCTCAAATATAAAAACTAAATGTTCAAAGCATGACTTTGTTTACAATTCCTCACAGAACCTTGTATAGCAAACAACGGATCCTACATCCAAATGTTTACAATTCCTTACAGAACCCTGTATAGCAAACAACGGATCCTACATCCAAATGTTTACAATTCCTTACAGAACACTGTATAGCAAACAACGGATCCTACATCCAAATGTTTACAATTCCTTACAGAACCCTGTATAGCAAACAATGGATCCTACATCCAAATGTTTACAATTCCTTACAGAACCCTGTATAGCAAACAACGGATCCTACATCCAAATGTTTACAATTCCTTACAGAACCCTGTATAGCAAACAACGTACCCTACATCCAAATGTTTACAATTCCTTACAGAATCCTGTATAGCAAACAACGGATCCTACATCCAAATGTTTACAATTCCTTACAGAACCCTGTATAGCAAACAACGGATCCTACATCCAAATGTTTACAATTCCTTACAGAATCCTGTATAGCAAACAACGGATCCTACATCCAAATGTTTACAATTCCTTACAGAATCCTGTATAGCTAACAACGGGTCCTACATCCAAATGTTTACAATTCCTTACAGAACCCTGTATAGCAAACAACGGATCCTACATCCAAATGTTTACAATTCCTTACAGAACCCTGTATAGCAAACAACGGATCCTACATCCAAAACGGCGAGTACCAGCCAGGGTCCGACCCATGTATGATGTGTATGTGTGTAGATGGCAAGAAGATGCCGTGTAGGACTGTGATGTGTATTCCGCCGAAATGTCCCAAATACGCCCCGAAATCTGTCCGCGTGCCCGGCACGTGCTGCCAGTTTGAGTGTCGCAGTGTAGAGACAGAGAAAGAAGAATTAGACGTTATTTCAGGTACGTTTGTGCATATATAGTTTAACGTTTTTTTGTTTCTTTTAATGTGTTTTGTGCATTTCTTTCATTTAAGGGCACTTATAATATACACATGCAAGTTAGATTTTTATCTATACTCATCCTGCTACGTCATCAAGAAAACATGTCCGTGCAATGAATATGACCCCCTTAAATAAAAATAATTGTTAATGCCTTTGGAAGCAGTAAAACATTCAAAGCGAGAAGATGGGCCATATTGTACAATTTCGGGTAATGAACCTTCATCAGTGACCCTTTACAAAACAGGCAACGAAAGCCAGACTTTTTTGCTGCAATTTCAAGAATTTACATATGTGTAGTCTAAATCAAAGACTCATATTCCCAAAGGGGCCAAGTAATCAAAATACTGTTAAGAAGATGATTCTTAACGTACAATATATTAGACATACTCCAAATATATTCACTGATCCCAAAGGATCAAAAGAAAAATATAATCTGCACTATGGATGATGTACGGGGAGACTTTTTAGGGCCGCCGCACGGCACAACACCAGCTGCAGTAATAGCAAAAATAATTGTTAGATCCTTTGGAAGCAGTGAAACATTCAAAGCGAGAAGATGGGCCATATTGTACAATTTCGGGTAATGAACCTTCATCAGTGACCCTTTACAAAACTGGCAGCGAAAGCCAGACTTTTTTGCTGCAATTTCAAGAATTTACATATGTGTAGTCTAAATCAAAGACTCATATTCCCAAAGGGGCCAAGTAATCAAAATACTGTTAAGAAGATGATTCTTAACGTACAATATATTAGACATACTCCAACAGACCTGTGTTCGATTACTTTGAAATGCAATTCATTACATTACAATTATTTTCAAATTCATTACATTACAATTACAATTACAGCTGATTTGATAATGTAATTCATTACATTACAATTACATTGCAAAGTAATGCATTACATTACAATTACTTCAAGCCATTTGAGATGTTGAGAAATTTATTCATATAAAATTAAAATCGTTTATAACATGCATATATCATTACATTAATACAATACATTTTTAAAAAGCAAAGCAAATTGATTAAAATACTCCATTTTTAAACAATAGCGATGGCCCATGGCTGACTGGCTTTACAGTTGGTGTCTGTCACTAGCATCACATTTGAAAACTTGAATTCAATTTTCAGTCTCACAGTTTCATTTCTTCATTATCAAAGTTCTTATCTCACTGTTGCATTTTATCATCATTAGTGTTTCAAAGATTTTATCACTCAGTGAGCATTTTTCAGGTCTAAATATTTTTCCAGCATCCAGCAATACTGAATAAGTGCTCCACAGGTGCAGATGTACTTTTACAATATAATGAACAAATATAATAGTACCTTCAAGTGCTGGCAAAATTTGATTGAACCCTGATGCTTCCAGAAATACTTGATCCACAGTGGCAACATTTTGCTTTAAAAGTGCAAGATGTATTATTGGGGAGATCATACTCCCCAAACATAGTTCTGACCATATTGCCAGTTTCTGATAAAATGTGCACATCAGTCTCATTATAATTAACTGTTATATGAAAGCTCACAAATCTTTTGTCAAGCATTTAAAGATATCACTTGAGCTAACACTGACAAATCAAGTTTTTGTAATCCCCTAGGGTATGTTTTGCACCTTTACCTGTTGTATTCATAGGTTCTCTTTTGTTGTCCAGTTTATGTGAATTCACTGAATTGTAACAGTAAACAATCTTTGATCTTTGCTGGCAGTGCAAACCTTGATATTTGAAATAATTGGAGGATTGACTATTCAATGTGAAAGCTAGCAATTTGTTAATATTTTCTGCACCATGCACAATGATTAAAAGTAATAAGAAACAGTTTATGTTCAGTAAACTGCACATAGATGAAAGATGTCAGGCTGATTCTTGATGCATGTACCATAACACATTCAAAAGATAGGACTGCATTGACAGAAGACTAATTGACTGGTAAAAATGTGTACAAGGACATTTTGACTCAACAAATGAGGCATTATTAATGCAAATAGAAGAGATGAACTCAGTATCAGAAGAAATATAGAATCTGAAGTGACAAAGCATTTTTATTTGTAGAAATGTATGCAAAAAAGTGACCATATGGAAATGTAATTCAAAAGTAATTGAAGTGTAATTGCCATTACAGACCAATTTTGAGTTGTAATGCATTACATTACAATTATGTAATGAAAAAAAAACTGACACATTACAAATTACTTTGCATTACTTTGAAAATGTAATTCATTACAATTACATTACAATTACAATTACATTACAATTACAATTATCACAGGTCTGTACTCCAAATATATTCACTGATCCCAAAGGATCAGAAGAAAAATATAATCTGCACAATGGATGATGTACGGGGAGACTTTTTAGGGCCGCCGCACGGCACACCAGCTGCAGTAATAGCAAATAAAAATAATTGTTAGATCCTTTGGAAGCAGTAAAACATTCAAAGCGAGAAGATGGGCCATATTGTACAATTTAAACCCCTCTTTAATATATAGTAAAACTGTGGTTTGCAGGGGTATACGTATTTTTCTTATTCTTTATTTATTTATTTATTTATTTATTTTTTGCACCAAAACATAGATTGTAGGTACCCACAAACTATTAGATTGTGGGTACCCACAAACTATGTTTTATGGAAAAAAATAAGAAAAAGAAAAATATCAAACATTTTCTACTGAATTTTTTCATTCTTTTACAACTTAAAAATCACTGTATATTGCATGGACAAGTTTTCGTAATGATTTTTTCGATTTTATTGTCAGGTCGTGAGAGGGAATATACCTTCCTTTAAAGTTTATTTTTGGCATATGCGCTGTATAGTACAGGTTTTCTCAAGGTGAAGCCTTATTACAGGCAATCCATGTGTTGACCATAACGGGACTGTTGTTATCAATGGGACCTACCAGCCTGGTCCAGACCCCTGCGCAACATGCCATTGCTTAAATGGGGTGAAAGATGGGTGCACTTTCACGAGGTGTGCCCAACCAAACTGCCGGAAACCAGTCATGGGGCGGCGTCAATGTTGCCATTTTACCTGTCCTGATGATTTGAAACCAGATCCTTCGGGTAATGCGCCTATTTGAGTCGGTTGAAGTTTACATTAACCCATATTATGACAAATATATTCCCACATCATTTTCGTAAGTCCACATTAATTTCTAGGGCTTTAAGGTGTGATATTAGAGTTTTATTCCATTTTTCGATGACGGCGTCACATCTGGGGGTATACTGTTTGCCTTTGTCCCATAAAAGGGGCGGCTGGCTTTAATGAGTTAAGATTTCCGAGTATAGTTTCTAATTTGTTTTAAATGTAATAAGGCTTTGTATTAGACATTTCCAACTAATTCCGATATTGATATGGGAGTTTGAAATGGTAGTTCGGATAATATTTTTGAGGCATATTGTCAAGGACTACATGTAAGCTAATAGGTGAAGACATTGTATACAAACATGTTCATGTATATACACGGGATCTATCGGTAAACCGCTTATTGATGCGCCGTGTTGTCTTAAGAAATAAGATTATGGCATTTGTATGCGTCGGCGAGATCATAATTTGTTCGCCCACATCTTTTCAGCGGCCCTTGAATGATTTACCGACAACGCATAAACGCCGGTACTTGGACTAAGGTAGGACTGTTCTAGGTCCCAATATTGTTTGAAACTTTATATTATACTCAATATCAAGGTAGAGTATATACAACAAGCAAAGATTCGTGTAAGCATATGTACATGCATATTTTTATCATTATTATCTCAGTTAACATATTTGTTATATATTTAACGCACGACGAAGACCATAAAATGAGTTATTATGCGATATATTATGCTTCGCTTACGCATGCGTGTTACATTGTACTGTTTTGTCACAGCTCAACAGAAGAAGACCAGGCGCAAGAGACTGACCAGAGCTCAGATTGCATTACCATAAATGATGTGGTAGATATAAACGACCAACATTACTTCAACATTTTTTCCATGTACTCCTGTAAAAGTCAATGCCATTTCTTGGCCTTGGACAAAGGATTTTTTTAAGTTAAAACAACATTTTCTCAGAAACCGCTTGATCAATCAAAGGCAACTTTTATGCGTAGTTTTCTTAAAAAAAAAACAAACAAACCAAAATTCATGTAAAAACTACGATGGGCCGGAGTCCATGATGCCACACGCCATCAGTTTACCCGTTCCAGAGAAGAAGAGTCGCGGTGACCATCTTGATCATGTTGCCGAGACCATTTATACAAACATTGGTTCCCCTTTCCTAGGGATACTCCATATCAAGATTGACTTTGTTCGGCCGAGTGGTTTCAGAGGAGAACATGTTTGATCATTGTGGTCATCAACGTAAACAACATCAACCGTGAGCGACGGACAATGGAGCATGGTTGTACTTTAAGCTCACACTTTCAGTATCACGACTCAGGTGCATTGTTGCTGCCAGGTAGCGCTTCAGAACTTTGTCTCGTCAGATCTCACGAGAGCAGCTCAGCTGAGCGGCTATAAATCGGACCGTCCATCCGGACAAAGAGAAATAGATAGTCTACCTTTGTCTCAATAGCTATAAGATTTAATTGTTTAGATCTACTTGGGTCGTTATAGAAATAGTTCAGCTCTGCAGAGCTGTAATTTTTTGAGTAACCATTCACTGTTTTGAGGTCAGTTGTAACTTCGGAAAGGTCAAATCACGAGCGCAGAGCGCGAGCGATGTGCATGCTTACAACTGACAGACAAACAGTGAATAATTACTCAAGTCACCCCCCTGAGCCAAACTATTACAATTCGAATACATAATAAACGGAATAAAAGTTGCTGAAACCGTCGATATGTTTAAGCTTTCCGCTATTGCACCGCGGAAATCTTGCAAAGAGACTGTAAAATTCAAAAACATACATACATCTTTACATGTCCGTTTGTTATGCATTACAACAATATAACGCAGTCTCATAAAGTCAACCTTAGAAGGTAAACGTCAAAAAATATAGGATGACGTAGAAAGCGGAAAGGGTACAAAATAACAATATGCTAATTTGCTTGAGTAAAGTGTTCGATAATCATTTTTAGCCCAAGTCACTGGAAAACAGTCATGGAAAAACTTTTTCATTGTTTTTTTTTTTCGTGACTTTATTTCCCTGACTTCTTCCTGAGATTTTTTTTCCGGTGAGTTGTGTTGATATATATTGTTTTACTTATTTCAGTATGAAATAAGAATAAATCGACTCCATTTTTTTTTTCGTTTTCGATAAATCCCTGATAGTGCCATTGTTGTTGTTGTTGCTTCGAAGAGCTCCGCCGCTGACTGTTCTGCGAACTAGATATAACCAAAAATGATAGAGCGAATAAAAGTTGTCACTAAAATTCTAAAAGTTTGGATGCAACTTTACTGATTTGTGTTAACACCATCAGTGTCAGAATATCATTGTCTACGCATATATGACTAGCATATGACCGCCGCACTGAGAAAGAAATGTTTACATTTGTGTCTCCGGATAGCTCATTTGATCAGTAGCGTCGTAAACGTCTGATTACCTACATAGGGATCCAATCCCTTTGGCGACGCCAGTAAAATGTCGATAATTAATAAACCTATCAAATTGTTCAATCCTGCATTGGCATATTTCAATGGTGTGATTGTCACCTTCCAGACACGATGGTTTCACAGGGTATTTTCCGACCAAACATCGAGAACTGCTGTGGCTCCCCCACGACCACCATCACCTTAAGGCAGTCGGTGTCGGTTAGGCAATCATAATTGCTTCGAAGTCTGTTTCTTGCAAGCCGCATAGATTTGCGTGATTCGTGACAGGAAACAATTAAAAACATACCATGGCCTTAGCAAGCATGTGATCGATGCACAAGATTAAAGTAAGATCTGTGTATGATTTTCTAAATTGAAAAAACTTCAGATACCTTCAGAAAAACTTATAAAACATGGTAAAAAAATATCAAACACCTTTGATCGTGTAAGGTAGCAGAAGTATAGGGTTTTCTCCAACTAGGTTGGACAGCCTTGAGATACCCCCCCCCCCCCCCCAGAAATCGATTAAAGTT
This sequence comes from Rugalucina vietnamica, assembly GCA_964017185.1. Taxonomy (NCBI): domain Eukaryota; kingdom Metazoa; phylum Mollusca; class Bivalvia; order Lucinida; family Lucinidae; genus Rugalucina; species Rugalucina vietnamica. The sequence goes on from OZ024873.1 coordinate 19,516,934, forward strand.
TCTCGTCTACCGTAAATCGTATCTCAGACTAAGTTGGAAATGTCTATTACGAATATTAGACATTTCCAACTTAGTCTGAGTTACGATATACGGTAGACGAGAAACTTTAATCGATTTCTGGGGGATATCTCAAGGCTGTCCAACTTAGTTGGAGAAACCCTTATACTTCTACTACCTTACGCGATCAAAGGTGTTTGATAACGTTCGTACCGTGTTTTATAAGTTTTTCTGAAGGTATCTGAAGTTTTTTAAATTTACAAAGTCGTACACAGATCTTATTTTAATCTTGTGCATCGATCACATGCATGCTAAGACCATGGTATGTTTTAATTGTTTCCTGTCACGAATCACGCATATCTATGCGGCTTGCAAGAAACAGACGTCAGATGAAGCAATTATGATTGCCTAACCAATGCTGCTTCTTAGACACCGACTGCCTAGTGGTAATGGTGGTCGGGGGGGGGGGGCACAGCAGTTCTCGATGTTTGGTCAGAAAATGCCCTGTAAAACCAGCGTGCCTGGAAGGTGACAATCACACCATTGAAATATGCTGATGCAGAATCGAACAAATATTTGATAGGTTTATCAATTATCGACATTTTACTGGCAGCGCCAAAGGGATTCGATCCCTATGTAGGTAACAAGAAGTTTACGACGCTACTGATCGAATGAGCTATCCGGAGACAAAAAAAAAAAAAAAAAAAAAAAAATGTAAAAATTTCTTTCTCAGTGCGGCGGTCATATACTAGTCATATATGCGTATACAATGGTATTCTGACACTGATGGTTTTAACACAAATGAGTAAAGTTGCATCCAAACATTTAGAATTTTAGTGACAACTTTTATTCGCTTAATCATTCTTGGTTATCCAGTTCGCAGAACAGTCAGAGGCAGAGCTCTACGAAGCAACGACGACAACAACAATGACACTATCAGGGATTTACCGAAAACGACAAAAAATTGGAGTCGATTTATTTTTATTTCATCTTGAAATAAGTAAAACAATATATTCCAACACAACTCACTGGAAAAAAAAAGTCTCAGAAAAAAGTCAGGGAAATAAAGTCACGAAAAAAGTCACTGAAAAAGTTTTTCCATGACCGACTTGTTTTCCTACATTCATTTAGTCAATGGCTAAAAATGATTATCGAACAATTCACTCAAGCAAATTAGCATAATGTTATTTTGTACCCTTTCTACGTCATCCTATATCTTTTGACGTTAACCTTCTCATCAGACAGTGTAAGGTTGACTTTCTAAGATTGCGTTATATCGTTGTAATGCATAACAAACGGACATGTAATGATGTATGTAAGTTTTTGAATTGTACAGTCTTTTTGCAAGAGTTCCGCGGTGCAATAGCGGAAAGCTTAAAATATCGACGGTTTCAGCAGCTTTTATTCCTTTTATTTTGTATTGGAATTGTAATAGATTAGCTCGGGTGGGGGTAGGGGGCAGACTTGAGTAATTATTCACTGTTTGTCTGTCTGTTGTAAGCATGCACATCGCTCGCACTCCGCGCTCGTGATTTGACCTTTCTTACAACTGACATCAAAACAGTAAATGGTTACTCCAAAAATTACTGCTCTGCAGGGCTGAACTATTTCTTTAACGACCCAAGTAGATATAAACAATTACATCTTATAGCTATTGAGACAAAAGTAGACTATCTATTTCATTTTGTCCGGATGGACGGGGTCCGAATTATAGCCGCTCAGCTGAGCCGCTCTCGCGAGATCTGACGAGACAAAGTTCTGAAGCGCTACCTGGCGGCAACAATGTACCTGAGTCGTGATACTGAAAGTGTGAGCTTAAAGTACAACCATGCTCCATCGTCCATCGTTCACGGTTGATGGTGTTTACGTTGCTGACCACAATGATCAAACATGTTCTCCTCTGAAACAACTCGGCCGAACAAAGTCAATTTTGATATGGAGTATCCCTAGGAAAGAGGAACCAATCTTTGTATAAATGGTCTAGGTCTTCTCTGGAACGGATAAACTGATGGTGTGTGGCATCATGGACTCCGGCCCATCGTAGTTTTTACGTGAACTTTGGTTTGTTTGTGTTTTTAAGAAAACTACACATAAAAGTTGCCATTAATTGATCAAGCGGTTTCTGAGAAAATGTTGTTATAACTCAAAATATTTTTAAAACATCCTTTGTCAAAGGCCAAGAAATGGCATTGACCTTAATCACACTTACATGGGAAAAATGTTGAAGTAATGTTGGTCGTTTATATCTACCACATCATTTATGGTAAAGCCATCTGAACTCTGGTCAGTCTCTTGCGCCTGGTCTTCTTCTGTTGAGCCGTGACAAAACAGTACAATGTAACACGCATGCGTAAGCGAAGCATAATATATCGCATAATAAATCACATTATGGTATTCGTCGTGCGTTAAATATATACAACAAATTTGTTAACTAAGATAATAATGATAAAAATATGCATATACATATGCTTACACGAATCTTTGCTTGTTGTACATACTCTACCTTGATACTGAGTATAATAAATAGTTTCATCCAAACAATATTGGCACCTAGAACAGTCCTACCTTAGTGCAAGACATATTCCAAGGACCGGCATTTATGCGTTGTCGGTAAATCATTTGCCTACCAAACACGAATAAGCAATGGCGAAAAAAGCTACTCGCTTTCGTCATTTTGCTAGCAAGTAGGAAATGTCTAGTGACGCTTGCGGAGGTGTGCATCAAACATTATTATTGCGTCCACCCCCATCCCGGGCGTCCACCATCCAAGGGCCGCTGAACACATTTGTTATGACCTTGCCGACGCATACAAATGCCATAATCTTATTACGGCGCATCAATAAGCGATTTACCGAAAGATCCCGTGTATATACATGAACATGTGTGTATACAATGTCTTCACCTATTAGCTTACATGTAGTCCTTGACAAAATCCCTCAAAAACATTATCCGAACTACCATTCCAAACTCCCATATCAATATCGGATTAAGTTGGAAATGTCTATTATGACCAAGTAAATAAGACATCGAATGTATACGACAGAGTACATGTTTGTTTTCTCCATATTCTGTATCGTAATCAATCAAATAGTTTATTTAAAACGTTTTATTATATACGTGTAATATCAGCGCTCAGAGACAAAACTTTGAAGTGAAAATGCATGTAAAATCCCATTGGGACTGTTTAAACCACTGCAACTTTAAAACCCCTTGATAAGTTTGGGTTAAATTATTAATAATAAAGCTGTAAATAAAAGCTTACATTTCCAATTAAAATGATTGAAATATCGTATGTGGTTTTGTCAGAGTACATATACCAATTTTCGTTTTTGTTTGAAATAAAAGGGAGATAATCTAAAAATTCTGAATTTTGGATCACTTTTTACCCGAGACTGTGGCTGAATTTTGCTATGATTTTTTATCAAGTGGCAACAACCATTATTCGACACGCTATAAATCAAAGCCCCGATTTTATAATTTATCCGCTTAGTTACAAAAAAGACGTCTTGCTTAAAAGGCCAATGCCGGGCTGTGTCGAACTGTGCAAAATGATGAGTTTCTTATCGAATTGAGAAAGAAACTGCAAATCAAACGGGGTGAAACAGATGAGGCAAAAGAAAGACAAAATAGCTGTAGGGCTTGTCAAAATTAAACTGTTTCCTCTAAGTATAAGTTGTGTTTGCCACACCATTACGAAAAGATTCCCATGCAATATACATAATTTTTTTTGGTTGTAAAAAAATCTAAAATTTCAATAGAATTTTAGATTTGTTTTATTTTTCTTATTTTTTCTCAAAACATAGATTGTGGGTACACGTTAGAACCGCCTCGCCGATGCGGTTCTAACGAGTACCCACAATCTATGTTTTGGAGCGAAAATAATAAAAATAGGCATACCCAGGTGCATACCCCAGTTTTGCTATTGAGGGGGTATTCCTTTCACGGACATCTTTTCCTGATGAATATGCTTACATGTGAGTCTTTTGAAGCCCGCTCGACCTACCGTCACACCTAAACAAGTATCAAAACATAAATGCATTTTATTTCAAGAACCTTGTATAGCCAATAACGGAAGCTACATAATGAACGGACCATACCACCCAACCGATGACCTGTGTATGACATGCTTCTGTAAAGATGGTGTAAAGCAGCCCTGTATGAGTGTTGGCTGTATGCCACCACGGTGCACCAACCGGCTCATCAAAGTGCCCGGGACCTGTTGTGAGTTCCGGTGCGGGGACGATGACATGGATAAACTCGATCTGACGTCACCACAAGGTGAGATTCATTGTCAGAATTATAGACATTTTTTCATTCAAGAGTATATGTGAAAAATTAGAAATTAAAAATAGGATATTGTGTTTTAAGCATTGCACTTGTTTTGACCAGTTATGTTTCTTATATTTTCAATAATTTACAGCAATGGCAATAAATACACATTTACATGTATATATGATTTGACTTAAAGTAAACACTATGCTTTCTTGACCGTCAAAAACCACAAAATTAGGATTTATGCATTCCCATACATGTACGTAGGACCATAAATTTTGTAATAGGCTACCTGCTATTGAACTTTTTCTTCTCATACCATATTCTGATCGTTGCTTATGTTTACTTTTCTAATGCCGGGTAATCTAATATTTGAGCCGCTTCGTGGGAAAACCAACAATGTGGTTTCCGACTAAGTCCGACACAAACTGACCTGTACAGTCACAGAAAAGAGCTAGAAGCTTATAATCAAAGTTTTGGATTTAAGAAGAAGAGGAACTGTACTATCAGAGTAGCGAAAACAAAGGCGCTGATCAGCTTCGCAGTTACTGCGAAGCTGATCTGCGCCTTTGTTTTCGCATATGCAGATTGATGGTTTTCCCATGGGGCGGCTCATTTTAGAATTATCTCTCTACTTTCTGCATAGCCCCTGGTTCTCTCTCAGTGCAGCAAGTTGGTGCAAAGAGTGCAATAGTACAATGGAACATGGGCAAAAACTGGGAAATGGAAAAGGTATGAGTCATTGTTTATGGCTGAAAGTTTTATAATGTTTGCATGTGTAGTACGAGTCAGAAGATTCTATGTCCAGTAACATTTTTTTGCAATATTTAATAACAATAATATTCAGATCTGACAACTTATTGTAGAAGCGATTAAGTATTTTAGTAGAACAGGATTTTTGACTTAGGCCTGTTTACACATTCACGATTTTTGGCTACGGTGCCACTACGATTCGCCGCGATTTGTAAAATCATCGTGTACCGTGGTGATTCGTAGTAGAACCGTGGTGAATCTTGATGAATTGTGATGATTCAGGAAACTCTACGGTAGCGCTGCGGAAGTTTTAAACTGTTTAAAACATTCGTGGCGAATCGTGGTGGTTATTGGGCGTGGCCTAATTCGTAGCGCAACCGTAGCGGAATCGGGCCTGTTCGTTCTGACACCGTAGCTACATTCGCGGCTATTCGTGAGAGATCGTAGCCAGTCGGTGGAATCTTTGGCACTACGAATTCTCACGATTCGACAAACCACGAATTGTGTACGGTTGTCCTACGAATCATCCACGGTTTCGCTACAGAGCTACCGCCGTGAATCGTACTAGTACCGTATCGAACCGTACACGCACCGTAAGCATTCGTTGTGCCACCGTGGTCAATCCTCATTGACCGTAGCGTTGCCGTCATGAATCGTCCTTGATTCGTAGCAATACCTTATAGGGCTTTCACACTTACCACGATTCGACCACGATTGTAATCGTGGTCATCATCGTGAGGGAATCGGGATTATCGTAATGGATCTTATCCGATCGTATCGCATCTTGGTGTCAATCGTGGCGATCGGGTTAATCGTGATAAAATTTTTGACAGCCAAAATATTTTCCACGATTATCCCGATTGATAAATCAATCGTGTTCATCGCATCAGATCGTAATACATCGCATCAAATCGCAACAGATCGAATCTACTCGTGCATCTAAATCGCGGCTATCGCAACGAATCGTGGACAAGGAAAGCGCCACGATGTGATACGATCTCCTACGATATGTTGCTATGCATTGATCGCGATCTAATACGATTGGTTAACGAGCAGATACGATATAATACGATAAGATACGTGTAGATACGAGACGCTGCGCTCAATAATTGGTGTTCACGATTAGTTACGAGTTCCTGCATTATCGACACGATTGCTGCACGCTTATTAAGATTATATCATCGATATGCACAGTAAAATTCTTTTAATGGCTTTTAAGAGCTTTTCAAATGATAAAGAGATAAATAACTGCCAGAAACTTATACAATGAGAGCCAAAATTCATCCCTTGATCCCGGAATGAAAATAACTATGAGCTAAAATAAAATTATAGACTTTGAGATGTTGCAAACTTAGAACGTCATATAAAATAGAGAAATTTGAATGCAGCCCCACTCATTTTACATAAGTCAGTCAGACAATCACCGCCCTCAATACTGTAATCAATAATGGCTTAGAAATGCAGTTTTAATCGTGTACACGTTCAAGCGAAAGAGACGATGCTCGGTAGCGCATTTAACACTAATATTGCGTCCAATCGCGGCTTGAATCGTGATAATCCTTGTCCTTATCGTGGGATTTATCGCAGCACATCGCATCGTATCCTGATGACCGCGAAGAAACGTATCCAAACGTATCTGCTCGCAATGGATCGTGTCAAATCGTAAACCCTTATCGTAGTGATCGTAGCCGCTCGTACTTAATCTTAGTAGATCGGCCAGCTATATCGTAACAGATCTGGTTCTCAATCGTGACTTTATCGCATCAAATCGGAACACATCGCATCAGAACGTATGAAGTCGCATCAGTTCGTGTCTAAACTTGAAGTTTTAGAGAAGTTCCACGATTCGATACGATTGGCGAATCGTGATGATCGCAACAAATCGTGCTCTAGTGTGAAAGCCGCATAATTAACAGACATTACTAATTTCGTGGACATTCTTACTGGAATCGTAGTGACACTGAATATTTCCACTTTTCGCCACGATTCATCCCGATCCATCCCGATTTTTCTGACCATGAGAAATCGGGGTGAATCGTGGTGAATCGTAGAGAAAATCGTGAATGTGTAAACGGGAAACTTGTGTCAGATATAACAAATAAATTAAAACGATTGTCTACCAACTAGGCTTCGTGCGCTTAATTTTAGTATGTTTCGCTTTTGCAGCATTCAAGCCTCTCACTCCTTTACAACTGCACAATGAATAGTACTCTGGCCAATATGACAATTCCAGCAGATCTGACCTACATTTTCTTGGATGACCTTCACCTGAACGAAAAGTATCAGTTCATTCTGTTGTCGACAAATCACAAAGATAGAGTAGTCTTGGACATTGTTAATTTTACACTCACTGGAAGAGGTAAGAGTTTGAATTATATTCGTTTGATTGAGCCTTCGCATGAGAAAACCAACAATTTGGGTTTCCTACTAGGTCCGCCATAAACCGGCATGTATACTCATAGAAGCAGGCTAGAAGCTTGAAACGCATGTCATTAAATGAATACTGGATGCATACACATACATTGTTACCTAGTTACATGTATCATTTGTAGCCAATTTGTTCCATACAAAACTCTGTATACAAAATGTGTATAATTCTACTGATATCTTTATTTTGTTTAATTAATTATGGTGTCGATTGGCAAAACCAACAAATTATTATGTATTCAGCATCTTTCCAGTCCTCGGAATTATAATAATACATACAACCAAGAAAAAAAAAAACCTTTTCAGATAGCCATCACGAAAACATGTCCGTGTAATGAATACGCCCTTAAACCCCACTTTTATATAGCAATACTGGGGTATGCAGGTGTATACCTATTTTTCTTATTTTTGCTCCAAAACATAGATTGTGGGTACTCGTTAGAACCGCCTCATTTTTCAGCTGAAAATTTTCAATTTTTAAAGCTAAAAAAATATCTGTTTATTGCATGGGCAAGTTTTCGTAATGTTTGTTTTCTTAAACCTACCCATGTAAATGAAATAATTTGTCATTAGCCTCCCCCAGCAGGCACATGGCGTCAGAATGACGTCAAATCGACGTCGATGCGACGTCATGACGTCGCATCGACGTTGATATGACGTCATTTTGACGTCATGTGCCCGCAGGGCCTAGATTCCCTCCCAGCAGGCATATGTCGTCAGATTGACGTCAGATCGACGCCGATGCGACGTCATGACGTCGCATCGACGTTGATATGACGTCATTTTGACGTCATGTGCCCACTGGGACCTTTTCATAAAACTATAATTACAACTGTCATAACAATTATCCATTTCCAGCGTTTTGATTGGCCAATTACGGTCATCTGACTTCCATTCATTTTCCAATGAACCCAATGGATATTCATGAGGTCAGAATCAGAATCAGAATCAGAATAGTTTACTGGTGAAACGTCAAACTGACAATACTACACCAGGGGGGATGGGGCTTGACCGGAGGGGATTAGTCCCGAGCTCTCACAAGAGAAGTAAATTTAGACACACAATCATCTGACAATTCAGCAGAGGAGATCAGAGAATCAGGGAGTTCATTCCAATCTCTAATGGTCTGGGGGAAGAAACTGTGTAAATAGGCATTTGTACTTGCTGAAGGTATCTGAAATGCCAAGGAGTGTTGATTCCTACAACGCCTGTTTTTTGGGATAAGGTCATCCGTGGGTATTTTTGCTCTCCCTTTTAGACCTTTGTAAAGTAATATAATTCTATTATCCTTCCTTCTTTTCTGCAGGGATTCCCATTTTAGTTTTTTAAGGATGCCAGTCATACTACCTTTTTCATATGTATAGTTCCTAGTTACAAACCTAGCCGCACGCTTTTGCACCTTCTCCAAATCATCTATCAAACCTTCATAATGAGGGTCCCAAACTGAGCTACCATATTCAAGAATAGGTCTCACCAGACCTTTATAGGCAGCTTCTCTCACATCTTGGGGGCAAGAAAACAGATTTCGTCTCAAAAAACCAAGGGTCCTATTGGCTTTGGTACACACATTGCTGATGTGAGTATTCCATTTTAAATCCTTAGTTATTGTTACACCAAGATATTTGATACTCTCAACATTTTCCAACACAGTACCCTCAAGCTTGTAAGAAGCCTGAATTTTACTAGTACGTTTATTTGTCAGCTGCATCATGTTGCACTTGACAGGTTGAAATCTCATACCCCATTTCCTGGCCCAACTACCTAATCGATCAATATCCTTCTGAAGTTTCACTGTATCCTCCACATTCTTAATTTCACGATAACAAACACAATCATCAGCAAAGAGTCTGATTTCCGATTCAATATCTGAGGTGATATCATTTATATGCAACGAAAACAACAAGGGGCCAAGAACGGTGCCCTGTGGGACACCAGATACAACAGGAGCCCAGTCTGATTTAACGCCATTAACCACAACTCTTTGTTGTCTATAGCAAAGGTAGGCATCAATCCATTTAATTGTCTTCCCACCAATTCCATAACTGAACAATTTGCTTTTAAGGAGTTCATGCGGAGGAGTGTCAAAAGCTTTTTCGAAATCCAAGATAAATGTGTCAACCTGACCTTGATTGTCTAAGATTTTTGCCCAGTCATCAATCACTGTAGCTAACTGGGTTTCACAACTGTGGGATTTCCTGAATGCATGTTGCCTGTCTGACAAAAGTTTATGATGATCCAAATGGGACATGATATTAGAACACACTATATGTTCCAGAAGTTTGCAGGGTACGCAGGTCAAGGAAACTGGACGATAGTTGCAAGCAAGAGACCTGCCAGCCTTTTTGAACAGGGGACAAATGTTTGCTAAAGACCATTCTTTGGGGATTTCACCTGAGTCTATTGACTGTTGAAAAAGATGTGCAAAAACAGGACCTAGCTCAGATGCCAATTCCTCAAGGACTCTGGGATGAAGCTCATCAGGACCTAAAGCTTTCGACGGGTTCAAACCTTTCAGAAGTTTTGTGACACCTTATTTGGATACCACTATGTCTTCCATAAACGGGGCTTTTCTATTCAGAAGAGGGACCTGGCTATGTTCAGTTTTGGTGAACACATCCGTAAACTGACCATTGAATTCACCAGCCTTTTCAAAATCTGATTCAGCAAGACCACTTCCATTTCGCTTTTTCAAAGGGGGGATACCTTGAACATCTTTTTTCTGACTATTTATGTACCGATAAAAATCTCTTGGATTAGCCTTAACATCACCAACCAAGTTATTTACATACAACTCATGCTGTTTTCTGATATCTGCTTTGATTTCTCTTCTCAAAGTTTCAAATTTCGTTCTAAATTTTGCATTCCCAGTTTTCTTCGCTTTAGCGTGAGTTGCATTTTTTCTACGAATCTTTCTTCTTATTTCAGGAGTTAACCATGGGACTGAGGAAACTGAGCGACTAGTCTTTGATGGGATATGTTTATCCACTGATTCCTGGATAAAAGATGTGATCAAATTAAAGTTTTCTTGAACCGACCGTGTGCCAGAGTAACCGTTGAAATATTTCTCCTTTGCAAATTTAAGGGCATCACCTTTCATAGATTCATAATCACCTTTCTGATATTTATACACCTTTCTCTTAGGTTTCTTGATGGGGGGAATAACTATTTTCAAAGTTCCAGAGACAATGTCATGATCACTAAGCCTGTCCGGGGAATGAATATCAACAAATTGTCCGGGAAGTGAAGTGATAATCAAATCCAATGTGTTTTGTCCTCTTGTGGGGAAGTGCACTACCTGTTCCAATTCATGGTCACTTATAAGTTCTACCAACTTTGCACCTTCAGACACGCTCAATGAAAAACCTAGTTTGTTGAGTCTATCTGGCCAAACAATATCTCTGAAGTTGAAATCACCCATGACATGGACCGAGGGGGTTCGGGACTACTTTTTTGTCTCAAAATGTAAACAAACGATCGATTGATCGCGTCAACGGATTTTTTGATTAATTTTTTAACAAAGCAATAAAAACTGAATTCAGAACCGCAGTGCCTGTCTTGTTTTCTCTCCATTTTACTAATTTACAAAGTTTAGCGTAGTTTCTTGCGTTCACGAGTGCGTCAAGTCCACAACAATGGCCGACGCGCTGGGAGAATCCCTAGGGAAATAATGTCATTCGGCGTGTCACCAGTAAACTACATTCAGATTTAAAATTGTTGTCGGCGTCATTTCAATCCGATCTTGAATTATTCGGGAACATTTTTGGGAAGTTTGGACTCGTCGGACGACGAAGCTACAGTAACTACTGTCTGTACACCAACTTTCAGAAACTGCAATTTTCAAAATCGTATGACCATGTCATCCTTTTGCAACCCCTTTGAATAAAATATTTTTTGCTTGTAATGTTCCGGTCAACAATTTCTCATTCACCATGAATATGCCTCTTTAGAGAGCTTTAATTATCTTGCTCGAACTAAGGACCTGTCAATCCAGACTCAGGGGCTCAACCACTGAGCAAATGCAGTCCTTGATTATTATTATTATTATTTTGCATCAACAACTTCAAACATCTTTGCCGTAGGCAGAAAAAGTTCATGTCACATAATTAAGCAAAAAACTTACCTCAACATTGAACAATATTGATCATCCTGGATGCCTGTTTCTCTATAGGTGACATTTTGCAATTTATGAAAAGTAAAGTGCTTGTTAGTCAATTCAAATCCACTGCATAACAAAGCATTTTATTTCATATATGCTACTTTTTCAACAGTGCCTGTCATGTCGTGTCACCATCTCTCTTCCCTGCAGTCTTGACTGTTTTAGAGTTCCAGCAATTCATGACATGCAAAATACTTGTTAGGCGCTTTGAATCTGGTAACCTAACAAAGCATTTTACTACATCCAAACTGCCGCAAGTGTTGAATATTCTATCTGCTGTTGCGTGATCCATAATTTAATACCTTCCTCCATAATTTGTATAAAAATCACAGTATAATATGCTTTTCATGGCTGTAAAAACAAACAAATTTTAAACAAAAATTCTGATATTTCCTGTCAATACAAAAAGCAAGATTTCTTATGCCACACCTTCTAATAAATTGTTTCAGTTGCCTGCAGGATTGAAGAATCTTGCATCATGTACCTTCACCAACTGCAACTTCTATCTTCATGTATACTGAGTTGATCAATTTCTGATCATCTCCGGTAGCTTCACAATAAATAACCGAAATTAATGCTGGGTTAAGTTTAACTGATCAAAACAAATTTAAGGCAATGTCTAGTCGTGAAAAAAAACTGTTTTTTTCAAGAAGAAACAAAGGTTCGCACGCCTCTCACAGCTGTTCAATTATTGGAAGCTGACCAGCATCTTTGTTTTTGCTACTTGTCTGTCAAAACCAAAATTTCAAATCTCCTTTGCTGTACATCTCGGTTTGTGTCAGACTTGGTTCACAACATAAACATTGTTTTCTCAAGACAGGGCTCTTTTTAAGAGTTGGAATGTGTCAATGTATTTAACTCATGAAGTGTTATTTTCTCATGACAAGACTCGTGTGTCTGGTCCCTGGATTTGATCACGGGGGTAGGGGGTGGATGGAGGGGGGGGGGGGGGGGGCTGGGGTGTACACACAACATAATGTAACGGGATGGTCTCCCTTGTAGAATACGTTGGTGCAACGTATTAGCGGCATATTAGCGGGTAGTAATATGCAAATTAGAAACTCGAAACTTTGTGATTAGAGTAAGTGTTAGGTATATAGCGCAGTAAACCACCCTTGGTGGATGAGCATGCTTTTCCACCGACGGGGTTTCTGTGGCTTGGCTCGGCTGTTCGTTACATTTGGTGGCAGCGGTGGGATGATGACAACTGCCAGAACGGAGTTGCCTTACCCATGTAGTCCCTAGGCCAAGACTCGGGGCGACAATTTGACGCCTTGACTTAAATGATTTCAAGTATGTAAATGATCTATTTTGCAAATAAATTACTTACCGTTTATCTTACATTAATCCAGTCAGTTTCTTTCGTGACATGCACCCGCCATCTTGTGTCTGTGTATTGGAGATGTATTCATCCGCGCGATGACAGGTACGATGACGTCAGTTAAAAATTCAATTTAATTAAAGGGACAGTTTTGACAAAATAATTTCAACATCAAGTTGTAATTATAAGAATTGAAAGTTAATTTTTTGCGTTTCACTCAGTTTGACTGAGGTATGAAATGTCGGTAAAATTACATCTAATTTTAGCATGAAAACCGAAGGTTTTCATGCTAAAATTAGATGTAATTTTACCGAGGTTTTCATGCTAAAATTAGATGTAATTTTACCGACATTTCATACCTCAGTGAAACGCAAAAAATTAACTTTCAATTCTTAATTGGAAAATATGTTAGAGTGGGTTATGTTGATATGATGATGATATATTTTACTACGAAAAGAAAAAGAAAAAAAAAAGATTATCGTTAAACAATTGTTTTAACCACGGCATTATCCTTTTCCACATTTCAGCTGGTCGGGGTTTGTTTCTTGGGGACGCATCCAATGGCGAAGTGTACCAGTCAAATGGAAATAACATGTTTCTACCCTTGAAAAATGGCTACAATACTCACATTATGCTAAGCAGCTTTCATCATATTGAACTGAGGAAAACAGATAGTCCACCGTGCCGTAACCGCATATCAGGTAAAAGAATAATGGAGCCTTCCAGGGGTTTGGGGATCGTGGGAGAAGGACCTTTTATTTTCAGGGTTGTAGGGAGAAGTGGTATTTATTTGCAGGAAGATGGGGAACAAGCTAAAAGTTTTTGGTGTTTTAGGGTGCATGAATCTGAGGTAAAACATTTAAGGGGGCTGGGGAGAAAGGTCTTTTTTTTCTGGGAACAGGGAGCTAAGACCCCAATGGTAAGGCCTCAATAATATATTATGTGTGTTAATATTAACCATAATAGCACTTAAATGATATAGTAGTAAACATTCAGTCGTTTGAAAAAAGACAATGGCACTGAATTCAATATGAATTTATATAAAATAATCATATTTCAACCGTGACATTGCCTTGCTTTTGTATCCAACTCGTCCAGACACTGCATACACACCAAAATGAACATGATTTATGTCAACGGCACCAGTAATGCATGTATGATAGACAGACAAGACAGACAGACAATCGTTTATTTTAGTCTCACTTCCACATATATAGATGACATACAGCAATATATGATAGAAACATTCTACTTAAGAATTATGAGAGACTTCTTGAATAAATAGATAGAATAAATAAGTATCAACAAATTATATGTACACCAATCAAGATGCTTCCACCTCCCACGCTGGCGCCGCCAAGACACGCAATTAAAATAACACTATTGTATGTATGTTCAACAGGTTGCAACGTGATGCAGTTTTCTCTGTACAATGATGATGGCTACAGCGATGCGGTTCTAGCACTCATGTTTGAAGATGACCGGGTGAGTACAAATAAGAATTATTTGAGCCGCCTCGTGGGAAAACCAACATGTGGTTTTCGAACAGGTCTGACACAAACCGGGCTGCACAGTCACAGAAGATGGCTAGAGGCTGGTAATTTTGGATTTAGAAAGTAGAGGAATTGTACTATCCGTGTTGCGAAAACAAAGACACTGATCAGCTTCGCCGTTACTGCGAAGCTGATCTGCGCCTTTGTTTTCGCATATGCAGATTGTTGGTTTTCCCATGGGGCGGCTCAATTATAAGAATTATTTTAGTCCTACTATGACTATTGATATTAATGAGCCGCATCAAGAGAAACCGACGATGTGGTTTCCGACCAAGTCTGACACAAACCGGCCTGTCTGTACAGTCACAGAAGTAGACTAGAGGCTTCAAATTTCGGAATTATGAAGAAGAGCGATTGTGCTATCCGTGTAGCGAAAACAAAGGCGCTGATCAGCTTCGGAGTTCTGCGAACCTGATCTGCGTCTTTGTTTTCGCACATGCAAAATGTTTGTGTACTCATGACGCGGCATATGTTGTCGACATTTACCAAAAAGCAGGTTCCACAGCATGATAATAACGAACTCATGCTTTTTCCCGTATAAAATACGTTATCTGGCGTAAATGTAGTGAGCAAATGTACCTCCTAACTGTCTCAATTTTGGATAGTAGTCCCATAAAATGTAGACAACGTCCCGACATGACAATAACTGTTGAATGGTATGTAAAGCAATAAACATTTGTTTCTCTATTTTCAGGACTTCAACTGGGCAAAGGCTCATCTCTAGATTAGCAGCCCCAGTGCTGAATTGTGCATCTAAAAGACTTGTCTGACAAGGACGCTATATATTCAGCCGTGCTGGAAACAAATGTGTGTTTTGTGAACATGGACGAATTTAAGTGAACGTTTCAGGTTTTTCAGCATGGCTGAATGATGCGTGGCCTAACCTGGAACCTAAGTTAACATAACTTACCTTGCAGTTACTGTATAGGTCGAACTTGAATATGGCGTAGACACTTATGGCTCGTCAGTTTTACCATACTGTTAAGTTTGCATTTTATTTTGAAAATGCATATGGTTCTGTGTAACTTACAATTAAACTAAAGTGAAGTACCAGTTTTGTAAAGAGGCATACCAATAAATGTTAAAAATCTTTGAAATCAAGTTGTTGTTTTATCTAAAATACATTGTAATCACTCTATAACCTGTGAACTTTACAATAATATTGCCTTTTCATAAAATTTGTAACACATATTTAACACCAGCGGACCAATTGTCCTGTAAACGCTCACCTGAGATCTGCTATATATACCAATAAACATGTTTGAAAATTATTGAAAAAAACCTCTGTCAAAGGGGCAGATGAAGCCCTGGGGCATTTTATTTTCAGAATAACCAATATCCTGTCCAATTTCCTGCAAGTTTTTCCCTTCAAAAGACATTTTAACAGTTTTACTCATTCAAATGCATAGGCGACCCATGTTGACATTACCCTAAAATAGGTCAAGGTCATCACAGGGTCATGATTTATATAAACATTGAAGTACTTGAGTCATCGATGCTTCATGCGAAGTTTCGTTAAAATCGGTAAAGCAGTTCCGGAGATTTTTGAAGGGTTTTTACCATATATGGGCATGGTGGCCATCTTGATCATGTGACCTGGATTATTTATATACACATTAGCTTAGCCTTCCTATAGATGCTTCATATAAAATTTGGTTTTGATTGGCCAAGTGGTGTCAGAGGAGAAGATGTTTGAATATTATGGAAATATACATGTATACTGCCCCGGGGTGGGGGCATTTGAGCTCCTGGGGACCAATATTTTCAGAATCATTAATATTCAGTCCTACTCCGCATTTCCTGCAAGACTTTCACTTTAAATGACATTTTAAAAGTTTTCCCCATTCAAATGCATTGGCGACCTATGTTGATCTTGCCGTAAAATAGGCCAAGGTCATCACAGGGTCATGATTTATATACACGTTGTAGTACTTGAGTCATCCATACTTCATGTCAAGTTTCGTTGAAATCGGCTCAGCGGTTCTGGAGAAGAAGATTTTTGAAAGGTTTTTACCCTATATGGGCGTGGCGGCCATCTTAGTCATGTGACCTGGATTATTTATATACACATTGGTTCCCCCTTCCTATAGATGCTTCATATAAAATTTGGCTGTGATTAGCCAAGCGGTTTCAGAGATGAAGATCTTTGAAATTGTGGATGGACGGACGGACGACGGACGGGCGCCGGATCATGGACAACCTATAAGCTCACCTTGTGAGCCTAACGGCTCAGGTGAGCCAACAATCGACAACAATCAAATTAGTATCCAAATTTAATAATTTGAGGTAAATTATCAAATAAAATCACGAAGAAGATACAATAATTTTCATCTTATTAAGAAAAGAATTGATTGTATTTTCAAATGGATGTGTCTGAACTTGTACTTTGATGTTTCCTGACTATAAAATGGATTCGAAATAATGTTTATCAAGAATTAATCTAACAGTTGAAAGAAATGTACGGAAATGTATATACGTACTTACACATTTCAAATGAACTGTAATTGGTCAAATACATGTACATATCCCCATGATCCAATTGACACTTAGACAATCATTTGATGTGGCTTTTGATAACAAGATACTTCATTCGGGTGGACAGGCGATATGAGGAAAATGTCCCTTGTGATATTTTATGCAGTTACATACATAAACACAAAATATCAAAGGACTATTTTAGGTGAGCGATCTCAGGACCATTGATCCTCTGGTTTTTAAATATGATATTTTGCTGTCCTGCCTGGCTGTGGATTTTAAATTCAATTGTAATAATTCATAAACCCTGTATCCTTATTTTACACAACCAAATGTTGTGGAAAATGTAAGCTTAACTTTGATATCTAATTGCCATTCAGTTTAATCAATCACTGATGCATTTTCGAAATCAGGAATATTCAATTAAGTAATGTCGTCGAAGCAATTAATTTCAGTGGCTGATTCCATCTTGCCGCTAATTTCCTGTTATCCGTTGGAAACCAAAATTAGATCTGGTATTTTGTGATTTTGATTTTGATAAGCCATTGCAAATAAAATGTAGAGAAACAACGACAGCAGCAGCAGAAACAGCAGCAGCAGTAGCAGCAGTAACAACAACGACGACAACAACAACAACAACAACAACAGCGAAGTCTCTTTGAATTCGGCCATATTAAACTCACCATTACAAGTCAGAGATATCATTTGCATTGGTGACACTGTAAAATTTTTATCAAATATGGCGAAAACTAAAATTGATGTCTATTCTATGTAAAATTGAATGGAATAAGTCATTTTAAAAAAGCATCAGGAAAACATGTCCGTGCCATGTATACCCCCTTAAACCCCACTTTTATATAGCAAATTTGGGGTATGCAGGGGTACACCTATTTTTCTTATTTTTGCTCCAAAACAGATTGTGGATACCCGTTAGAACCGCCTCGGCGAGGCGGTTCTAACATATACCCACAATCTATGTTTTGAGCAAAAATAAGAAAAATATCAAAATTGAAGTCAATAACTGTTTTGCCATATGACTTCTCAACTATTTCAATGTTTTTATTAATGTATTTTCATAAAATGAAGTAGATAAATAAAATCAAAAGAGATTTTTTAAACAGAAGGCTAAATAATGAAAAATGTTGATCGAATGATTGTAAGATAATTATGAGGCTTGTATAGGGTATTTTGGGATACGGGATATTGGCCTATTTTTAAGGGATACTGGGATATTTGTCAATTATATTAGATATAGGGCCGTGTCAGTAATCCTATGTTATGGGTACCCATTGAATTGCCATGCTGAGGAAATTCTAATGTGTAACAACAACATTTATTTTTACGAAGAATAATCAAAAGTGTCCCTTAATTATCCCCAAATACTCCTCATTATGTAGAACTTTGTTTACCAGTCATAGTGTGTTACTGCAAGTCATAAAGGTTTCATGCACTGAACTGAGTTCGGGCTATTTAAATTTCATGCTTATTTTTTTTTGGTACTCCGGAGGGTATTATGAATGCCTGGAGGTTAATATAAAAAGGTATAAGTAACGATCAGGAAAAGGCGCTATCAGAAAAAGATTCCCACTCCAAAAACCGAGGCGGGAAAAAACATACTAACAATAAGGTACTTATACCATGAAAAAATTTCGTAAGCCGAATGAGCAGCTATTTTCCCAATAGGTGGCCACTCAGTTACCTAAACTTAACTAAAATATGATAACATACATGTACATAAGGCGCCAACAGCACAATACATTTTATTAACACCAATACATAAAACAATAAGAACCACCACAGAAGTATCGCCTTGGAACGATCAGCAATATAAAATTACTGGTGGGCTTAAACCGGTTTTACAGGTACTTAATATCACCCTCAGCTTCTGCAGTGGTTCAAAACATTTAGTTAGTTGTTCGGTCCTCGTGGTGAATCTCTAACTAGTCAATGAATCATCATGGACAAACAAATACATCATGATAAATTCCATGATGAATAAAAAACGAGGACTCACAGATTCAGTAAGCTGCCCGACGATGGAGATCCTTGGGCGCCCAATAACTTACTAATTCCGGAGCAAAAGAAAAATACCAGTTGAACCCCGATGAGCCAAGCAACAGACTAGAAGCTCCGGCCCCAACCAACTAAAATGAATAGCTTTATGTTGGGGCCATCATAGAGTCTGACGCCCGACCTACCGGCGTGCAATTTAAGAAGGCAGCATAGTTATCAACCGTGATTGGGTTAAAAACTAAGCATGCAGACTGTCGCATAACATTTAAGTTGTATCCTATACGTCTGTAACGCGTAATGATTTTTCTGAATTGAAAAGAAAAACCATTCCTTCCTATAAGTTTCTTAAATTTGTAAACCAAGTCACCATAAAATTCTGGTTCCGATAGGCCCTCGCGTAAAAGGGTCTTTAGCCCAACATTTAATTTGGAAATCAGTTCAGAGTGTTTGCGATAAAATTTAGAAAAAGGTTTTTCGAAGTTTATGATACCGATAGCCCTGCTGAAGAAGTTTGGCTGTTAAACATTTATTTCGCGCATTGAAGTCCGCAACATGATTGCAGACTCTAGCAAACCTAATAAGTTGCGAAATGTATACGCCATAAGAAGCACGGCGAGGAACGTCACCATCCAAAAACGGAAAGTTTACAATATCAAAATCAAAGTCATCACGTTTATCATAAATTTTAGAAGAAACGAATCCATTTGCAATAGAAAGATGTAAGTCTAAAAATGGGGCTTCGGTATCTGTGTTGTTTGCTTTATTCAACTGTAGTTCAGGGGGATAAATTTGTTTGAACCTGTCAAATATATCAATCTCCAGGAACTGGATTGATCTGGTTTTCATCAGTTTTATCTAGTTTATAAGGATTTATTGAAACGAAATGAGCCAATCAGAAGACAGGAATTCCGTCAGTCGTATAATAAACATGTATATTGCCCCCTGGGTGGGATCGGAGAAACACCTAGGTGCCAAAATTCTTCCAGAATCATATTTTCCGTCCGTTTCGTGCATTTGATTTCCTTTACCGAAATTTTATCAGTTTTCAACAAAGTGACCTAAGATGACAATTCCGTAAAACCCGTTAAAATTTGGCACCCGACCGACGATATATAGTTCTCGATATCTTATGAACTTGCTTCGCCTTAAATCGCATCACATTTTGACGCGAAATCAGTTAGATGATGGCGGAGGGAAGTTAATGACATCTAAATCGATCGAAGTCCTCGGTGGCTTCATCATTCATTTTGTCGAGACTTGTTGATAGATTCAGACTGTAGTGAAAATTTTGTCAATAGCTTTAGATGATTGTAAGAGCCGTTACGTGCAATAATGGAATCACTTTTACAAGAAGAAATTGCTGATTATTTGTGCACGTATAAGACTATTAAATGCTCTTTTACTGTTTGAAATACATATGTTTTTTTTTTTTCAGCGTTTCTGTGAACAAAGTGAGCTTTTGTGTGACTGCATGGCATTGTAATATAGTCTAATATTAGTCTATAAGCACTCACTGGATGCATGTCGACTAATGCTTACAATTATGCCATGAATTGTTTCGTCCTTAAATAGATAAAAATGTGACCAACTTGTGGATATTGGAATCATATTGATCATATTCAGGAAAGTAGTTAAGTGTCGCATAATATACACAACAGCTGTAAACTAGCTAAACAATTTATGATTAAAACAGGGTTCGTTTCTTGTTCTGTGATTATTCAGAAAATTAATGAATCCTATTGATACTAGAAAATGGTAAGTCATTTTTATTTTCATCATGACATTTATTTCACTATTTGCTCTAGCCACAGACAGACTTGTCGCTGTGGTAGTATTAGTCATACATCATCAGGAAAACATGTCCGTGTAGTGTATACACCTTACACCCCACTTTTATACAGCAAAACTGGGGTATGCAGGTATACATTCTTTATTTAACCTGTCCGGTGAGCTTATAGTATACCCATGCTCCGGCGTCCGTCCGTCGTCCGTCCGTCGTCCTTCGTCTCAAAGATCTTCTTCTCGGCCGATCAAGTTGAAATTTTATGTAGAGCCTACATGGGTAGGGGAAATGAAAGTTTGTTCACGGGATCTTGGTAACTTGACAAGTTGGCCGCCACGCCCATATATGGTAAAAAACCCTTCAAAAATCTTTTTCTCCACAACCGGTGGGCCGAATTCCACGAAACTTGGTATGTAGCATCGGGGACTCCAGCCCATCATAATTTGATTAAATGATGGCCCTGGAATGACCCGTTAGCCTATTTTGCAGCATGGTCAATTTTGGAAACACAGGCTTTTTACATGGGAAACGGCCAAAACAATAGATATTTTGGAAACTGTTGCAGTCTGAGACTTGAAAATTCCTAGATGCAGGCAACTAAAGGAGTCAATGAAGGTATGTACTTAATTAAGGTCAAGGTCATTTCTTGTCCTTGACCGAAGGCAATTTTTTTCGAACCGTAAAACCGTAACAATTCGTAGAAGATCGCAACTCATCTCAACAGATCGCGGTGTTTTGGTCGATCCCGATCACCGCGATTAAGGAACAAGATGAGATACGATTTGTTGCGATTTGTTACGATGTCATACAAACTGATGCAATGGTCACGATAACCCCGCCAATCGTGGTAATGGTGGAAAAAATTGGCAGCCAAAAATTTTCCACGATTAGCCCGATTATCACAATTGACATCAAGATGTAATGCGATCTGATAAGATATGATACGATGGTCCCGATTGGTCCACGACTAAGACCACGCTACCAATCGTGGTCGAAGCATAATAAGTGGAAAGCTGTTTTTAAGTGGGGGGGGGGGGAGTGTTAAACAAATACATTTGAAAATCTTTGGAACTGCGTGCAAATGCAAAGGTTAAGGTAAGTGTGAAACCTATAGCAAATTAGAAATGTTGGCCCAAGGTTGGCGTTTGAATAATTTTGTGATTGCTCTGAAACAGTTTCATTAAACACGACATATTTTCACTTCAAAGGCAATCAAGTCATAAAAGATGTCATATAACAGGAAGTAATGGAATCGCTTATTGATTTTCGTTGAAACAATTTAGATTCGGAAGGAATTTACTGTCTTACACCAGCTTGTTATCTAGAAGTGTTCACACAAGATACCACTTGTGATTAAGGGGATGCCAATTGTCAAAAACTAATACTTGTATAATTTTTACCTGTATAAAGAAAACTGACAATTTTTCCAAGGAGACTGGATATTCTTGAAACATTCTTGTATGAGTCATTTAAACATCAAATACAGATTATTTTATGCCCAAAAACTCAGCTCTAGAGAGCTTAGCAACACGCTTATCAGCATTGTTCAACTTACTTCCTGGTTTGATTCCGTTTTCATCTGTCTGGCATGCTGGATAAACTTTACTAAAAACTACCACCATAAACATGATCTACAAAAGCCAGACAACAATCTTTGAGAGTTTGTCCACTCAGAGATTATTTCTTCTTGAGGAAAACATGGCATTTATCATATATGCTGAAAACCTTTTACAGCAGATACAGTAAAAAGTCTGATTTCTCCCAAAATATTGACTTTTTTGTTCAAAATACTTTCAAAGATTGTAGTCAAGAAGTTGGAGATCATGTGTATGGCGATAGCTTCTAGTAAAATTTATCCAGCATGCCAGACGGATGAAAACGGAATCAAACCAGGAAGTAACTTGAACAATGCTGATAAGCGTGTTGCTGAGCCCTCTAGAGCTGAGTTTTTGGGCATAAAATAATCTGTATTCGATGTTTGAATGACTCATACAAGAATGTGTCAAGAATATCCAGTCTCCTTGGAAAAATTGTCATTTTTCGTTATACAGGTAAAAATTATACAAGTATTAGTTTTTGACAATTGGCATCACCTTAATAGCTCATTTTTAAATACACTAGAGATAATTGAACTGTACATTTTTGTTTGGGTTTTGTTTTACCGATGGCCATGTAAACGCTTACCTGAGTTCTTTAATATATACCAATAACATAACCTGTTATCTTATATACCAATAAACATGTATGGATATTACGATCATTTACATGTATATTGTACAAAGGCGGGGGCAGATTAATTAACCATTGTGGTTTATTGTTTCTCAGAACAATCAATATCCTGTCCATTTGCCCATTTATTTCCCTTCAAATGACATTTTAATATTTCCCCCATTCAAATGCACAGGTTAGTACATGTATGTTGACCTTGCTGCAAAATAGGCCAATGTTATCACAGGCTAATAATTTACATGAATGTACACATTGTAATATAGAATACTCCATTGCTACACACATGCACCAAGTTTTGTTGAATTTGGCCACTTGTTTCAGAAAGGAAGAATTTTAAGGATATGTGGGAGTGGCGGTTCACTGTCCAGGTTCTACCCCGGTTCGCCCCCGTAAAGACAAGCCGGTATACCGAGATAGAACGGCTCCGTTTTATATTAAGGTCTCGCTTAAATGTCAAAAGTTTTAAAACACTTTCATTCTATTATAAAAAGAGTTAACATCTGACAACATTTTAAGCTTTCAGAACATGTTATACAGTAATTTGTCATGGAATTAAACATCGATTTTAGAATTAAGTGTATGATCAGACAATGTTCATTGAGAGAAAACCTTCCATACCCAATGACAAAGCGAACAACAAAAGCATATACCATTCTCTAACTAAATTTTATATATCAATACTCGATATAGTTGCATATCCGGAAGATGGCAAATGTTTGGAGAGCTTTACTCGGAAAATGATTATAACAGTATCGCAAACAGAAATGCTCACAACTAGTGTGAATATGCAGATAATTCCATTTCACAGATTTCAAACAAATACGTGTTGTACAAGAACACATCTCTATACAAACAAATGAGTAAAGACAAAACTAAGCCGAGTGTCATTTGAATATACCAAGGGATTTTACAAACGTCTCCCTTGCTTTACTCAGATACAAATTAGAAATTAAATGACATAATCACATATCTCTGAGGGTAGACTCTTATAAAAGGCTATGAATGGAGAATATTTCTCCGTAACACGTTGTGTTCATGCCATCATCAGTGTAAGATAATTCACTTGACACACGCATGGCTATAGCAGTTTGTCTGATGATGCGGCGTACGCTACAGAATGTCATTACTTCTGTAATAACTTTTATTCATGCGTTGGGAATTTTTGGTACAAATTCTTTTACTTAATTTCTGAGAGCGATCAATAAAATGAAAACGAATCAGTGGTATTACATTAAAGAACACGGCAAGAGCAAATTTTGTTTCTTTATTTCTCGGTGAATGCTTATAACATTACATATAATATCAGAATAGAGAGTTAAGGAATTAATACGATTTAATTTAAAATCTTAACCCAGATAGCATACGGGACAGACAGCACGTGTTTTGCTTATACAATTAGTTGAGCCAAATTGGTCTCTTCCAAATCATTACGTCAATGATGTCACTCGTTCAATTATCGTAGCAGTGGCATTTATTTCCGGGGGCAACAGAAACAATTCTTAAAACAAACGAAAGGCTGGGATATTTTTTTTACTCGAAATGAGTTGCGACACCAACAATGTTTCATATCGTTTCATCAAAAAGAATGAAATAAAACAAGTAGCCCAAGGGCAACGATCGCTCACCTGAGAGTCAACAAGTACAGTTACTGGACAAAGTGGTGTTTTTTTAAGTTCTGGTCAAAATTGAAGATACTGGAGTGGCCACAACACTAAAAATTGATTTTTCAAACATTCAAGGGCAGCTTACTCCGCCGTCCAGGGTCGAATCTGGCTCAAATTCTAATTAATCCAAAATGTTATGGTTATCCTTGTTTCTTCCAAGAATGAAGAAGATCCAATCAAAATTGAAGGTGCTAGAGTGGCCATAATACAAAATATTGATTTTTCAAACACTCAAGGGCAGCTAACTCCGCAGTCAGAGGTCGGATCTAGCCGAAATTCTATCTCATCCGAAATATTGTAGTTATTTTTGTTACCTGCAAGAATGAAGAAGATCCACTGAAAAACAAAGATGCTAGAGTGGCCACAACACAAAATATTGATTTTTCAAACACTCAAGGACAGATAACTCCACAGTCAGAGGTCGGATCTGGTCTAAATTCGAACTCATCCGAGATATTGTAGTTATCCTTGTTACCTGCAAGAATGAAGAAGATCCACTAAAACATAGATGCTAGAGTGGCCACAACCTTAAATATTGATTTTTCAAACACTCAAGGGCAGATAACTCCCAAGTCAGAGTTCGAATCTGGTCGAAATTCGAACTCATCCGAGATGTTATGGATGTCCTTGTTACTTCCAAGAATAAAGAAGATCTGAATAAAACTGAAGGCGCTAGAGTGGGCACAACACTAAATATTGATTTTTCAAACACTCAAGGACATATAACTTCGCAGTCAGAGATCGGATCTGGTCGAAATTCGAACGCATCCGAGATGTTATGGCTATCCCTGTTACTTCCAAGTATGAAGAAGATCTGATCAAAATTGAAGGCGCTAGAGTGGCCACAACACAAAATATTGATTTTTCAAACACTCAAGGGCAGATGACTCCGCAGTCAGAGGTCGGATCTGGTCGAAATTCGAGCTCATCCGAGATGTTATGGCTATCCTTGTTATTTTCAAGTATGAAGATGCGATCAAAATTGAGGGCGCTAGTGTGGCCACAACACAAAATAATGATTTTTCAAACACTCAAGGGCAGCTAACTCCACAGTCAGAGGTCGGATATAGCTGAAATTTAAACCCATTCAAGATATTATAATTGTCCTTGTTACCTGCAAGAATAAAGAAGATCCACTGAAAAATAATGGCGCTATAGTGGCCACAACACTTTCCCATTATAAGTCTATGGGGATTTTTCCAGACGCTCAAGGGCAGCTAAATCCGCAATCCGAGGTCGAACCTAGCCGAAATTCGAACTCATCCGATATGTTATAGTTGTTATTCCCAAGAATGAAGAAGACCCAATCAAAAATGAAGTTGCTAGAATAGCCACAACATTTTCCCCATTATAACTCAATGGGAGCTATCTGTTGCCATGGACACCAGAGTTCTGATCCGACCTGGCCCCAAACCTAATGCAACCATTCCCCATCCTCAATGATGCTTCAGATAAATTTTTATTGCGATTGTCTTAGAGATATTCAAGATTGAACTTGTTAACGGACGCACGGACGGATGGACGCACGGACGGACGGACGGACGCACAGATGCCGGCTCGACTACTATACTATAAGCTCACCTTGTGAGATTTCGGCTCAGGTGAGCTAATAAATAGAAATAAAACAGATCCTTTAAGAGCAGTGAACATATTAATGAGAACGAGAATGGGCTATACCGCAGTTTCGGCTACTTAAGCCTCTTCAGTGACGCTATAGATTTTGAAATTTGATTGCGATTGGCCTTGTTGTCTTAGAGATATTCAAGATTGAAAGTGTGAACGCACGCACGGACGCACCCACGGCCGCCGGCTCGACTACCATACTATAAGCTCACAGATACTTTAAGAGCAGGGGTCATATTAATGAGAAAGAGAATTGGCCATATTGCAGTTTCGGCTAATTTAGCCTCTTAAGTGACCCTATAGATTTGGCAACATTGAGCCAAAGAGAATTTCTGTAATTTTGCATCTTTCAATAGGGTAGTCGATACAAAGACTGAAAACAAAAACCGGTCTGCGAGGTTTAAAACGGCACATAACAGCTGTACGCTTTAGCAAAGCACGCTTCTTTTGTATTTCATGTACATATACTGGCGGACTTTAGAAATGCAACAGTTTAGAAGGGGTATCATTTGCTTAAAATTCCTTTAAATTTAAGCCGATGTACAAAATATACATAATATCGTGTATCTTATTAAAGTGCCACTGAAGCAATTGCACGATTGTCTAATCATCAAGTGTATTGACAAGACTTCATATGGAAGATTTGTAAAATGTTTTCCAACTTGTTTATGTTTTCTTCATTTGCATATCGAGCTCAATGTTAAAATCGTTTGAATTTGTTTCATTTTTCACGCAAAATTCGCTTTCTAGACAAACATTAAAATGGCGTTACTACCACGTATTAGAGCAAATAAAATCACATCAATAGCATTTGTTTGACTTTTTTTTGGTTTCTTTCCAGGAGAACAAGTTTTGCGCTCCCGTTGTTAAACAACTATGTACTTTGTGTTTGTTGAATTTTGGGTAACGCTTGAAATCATTCTGCATGACATTTATCACTGACATTGGCGTTTTGTTTTTGGCATTGAAGTCAAGCATACTGATTGTGGTTTTCACTTCAAAAGTAGTTTTGGAGTATCCTGTACGCTGAGAGAAAGAATCAATAAAGCACTTGTTACATTTATAAAGTCCTCGAGTATATATTTTACCATTCTGCACAGATAAAAATCTTTCTTCTTCCGGAGAGGAATTTTCTCTTGAGACGGCGAATCTGAAAATCGGTTATCGATCGATCTAATGTTACTATAAACGACATGTCTTAGTCTTAGAGCATTTTATGCCAGAAAAATAAAGCTCTATATCTATTGCAGACAGCTTTTTCACTTGAGCTAATTGAAAAATGGATTTATCGGACAGTTCACGTCAAGTTATCTGCTTAGTTTCACAATTTCAACTAAATTTATGATGAGGCGGGATTCTTGCCTGGGAATAGGTATATTTAAAATTCACATTTATCTTCCATTGACAATGGTCATGGGCTTTTGTAATACTGAATATCTAAGAAGTGAAAACGATCGGACAATAGAAATGGTAAATAGAAATATCGTTCCAGAATCAATGTGCGTAAATGAAGCGGTGGGTTGGCGAAAATATAGACCTAGCGCACGTTTTATAAGAATCTGAAAAAGGTCGGAATTTTCGGAAAATCTTATCATTTTCATATTCTCCGTTTTATTCTTCAGAAAGAGCTCTAGAGGTTAATTAGATGCCACTCCAGAACAGATGTACCCAATATCAATGGCAGTATAAAAATGTCAATGGATTGGATAGGTTACGCTGCTCATCATATTGAGTGTATTCAACAGGATTTTATGTGTAGAATAAGAAGAATTCTGTAGCACTTACAGAGAACATGTCGATGCTACATTTCTTGATAAACGCCACGGATGTATCTAGCAGGGATATAGAAACTATAAAAGCCCTAAACGGAACTATGATTGGTGTGGCTAAAACTAATCACTTCCGTGACAGCCAATTAAATGAGCTGCTGTATGTTGTTATAGTGATAATGTTCTACGCAATGGCGCTTATGATACTCATTGCAACTCAGATTCGTAAACAGGGACATGGTCAGGATATTGAGTACTATGACGAGTACTTTGAGCGGAATGACAAACAGAAGAAGAAGAGAGAAATTCTAGCGAGCATAACGACCGTCCCAGAGGAGGGATTATCGGAAACGACGCATTTCTTTAATAAACAAGCCGAAACAGCAACTTAATGTTTCTTGAAACAAAATGTATGGAGATGGCACAATCGCTATGACAAAACATCTAGACAACTTTACACTATCGAGCAACGCATGATATTAGTGAATATTTCAGATGTGGTTGACACTATTTTTGAGCCTTTTGGTTTGCTAAGAAAATTATTAAGTATATTTTAATACATTATATGAGCAGCAATTGTCCAACAAAATGTTCCTAGATTGAATATATACACGACCCCTTCTACGAAAACACCAAACATAAATATATGCACTAATAATAGAACAAAATGAGAATTGCGTGATTATTTTTGTAAAGAAAGAATGGAAAGTAAGAATCATTTTATAGAAAGCAATTGAATAATTATTACCTGTAGAATCTCAATCCAAGCGTCAGACAATAGACAACAGAGAAGCAAACATAATAATGACTAGCATCAGATAAACTAAAGATAAGTTCAACGGAGAGGCTGACAGAATAAACTGACAACATATTTAACAAACCACTCAAAACCCGCGATGAACCAGTCAGAAAAGTATCAATGGAGAGCTTATCTAATATTTTAGTGGGCCCCAGTCTAGTGTGATTTTGAATCAAATATTTGTGCAGTTCTTATGAAAACACCGTAATGGTGAATAAAGGAAGAATTAAAGAAAGCAACAAAACATATAATTTCTATGGCGAAGCAGAAATGAGATATCAAGGGTAACGCAAACACTGAGATACCCGTTCAATCGAAAGTAAGCAAATGTCTTGGAAAAAAGTGATATTTATCCTATAGTTATATCAGTTAACATTATCACTGTCACATTTACGTAATCACAGAAATTCAATTTTGCAATTTCTTTGAACCAATTAATTTCACTGGCTGATTCCATCTTGTAGGTAATTTCCTGAAGTCTGCTGGATTACAGAATTCGATTTGGTATATTTAAGTTCTATTTTAAGTAAGCTAAAGCAAATACAAAAGTATCGCTTGAATTCTGCCCATTATATATATATATATATATATATATATATATATATATATATATATATATATATATATATATATATATATATATATATATATATATATATATATATATATATATATATATATATATATATATATATAAACAGTCGAAGATAGAATATGGTGACACTTTAAACTTTAATCAGAATTGGCGAGACCAAAATTGATGTCTATGTTAAGTAAATTGAATGAAAGTAATCACAGAAGATACACCGCCTTACAAAAATGAAGTATAGTGATGCAGCAGCATCCCTTGCGTATCAAACACGGTTTTAAGTTTACAAGAGCAGTACTAGGACAGAGTCATCGATTCACAGATTTTAGTATTATCTTAGCACAACATTTTTATTTGATTGACATTTCTGTGGCATACGACGCTTTACACTCAAAAATTTACACTCCTAGGTTACGATATTTAACTCATTTGCTACGATTTCAATCGCATGACATTTCGGTGCGAAATCAGTTAGATGATGGCGGATGGAAGTTAATGACATTTAAATCGATCGAAGTCCTCGGTGGCTTCATCATTCATTTTGTCGAGACTTGTTGATAGATTCAGACTATAGTGAAAATTTTGTCAATAGCTTTAGATGATTGTAAGAGCCGTTACGTGCAATAATGGAACCACTTTCACAATAAGAACTTACTGATCATTTGCGCATGAATAACACTATTAACATCTCTTTTACTGTTTGAAATATACCTGTTGATTTTTCCAGCGTTTCTGTAAACAAAGTAAGCTTTTGGGAGACTAAATGGCAATGTATACATAGTATAATATTACACTAAAAGCACTCACTGGATGCCGACTTATGCGTACAATTATCTCGACAATTGTTTCGTCCGTAAATAGATAATAAAGTGAACAACTTGTGGATTTATTGGAATCATATTGATCATATACAGGAAAGTGGCACATAATATTGAACGCAACAGCTATTAAGTAGCTAAACAATTAAATAGTGATTAATTTCAAGGTTTGAAAACATGGTTTATGTCTTAATCTGTGATTATACAGAAAATGAGCGAATTCTATCGATACTACAAATTGGTAAGTCATTACAGCTGTATTACCATCATGATATTCTTCTCAGTATTTGCTGTAGTCGCAGAAAGACTTGTCGCTGTGGTACATGTAATATAAGCAGTAGGTTTCAAAGATTATTAAAGTTAGCAAGATTATACTAGGTACAAGTAGGCAAAGATCAGGAAAAGGCGCAATCAGAAAAAGATTCCCACTCCAAAAACCGAGGTGGGAAAAAAACCAAACTAACAGTCAGGTACTTATACCATGAAACATATCGTAAGCTAGATAGTTTTCTCAGGGTCCAGAATTAAAGTTTCTTGTTCTAAGTTTAAGTCGACCTTTGTTCTCGATACAAAAGTTTTCACCATTCTCAGATTGACATAGAAGTCAAATTGATATGAATTTTTAATGAACTTAAAAGACTAAGTTAACTTGCGTCTTTAAGGTGGAGTGTTGAACATATACATTAGACAACCTTTAAACCTTCGTGCAAATGCAAAGGTTAAGATCAGTTTGAAATCTATAGCAAAACACAAAGATTAGCGTTTGCAAGAGCTCAATGTATTCGAACTATTTTGTGATTGCTTTCAGTTTTATTAAACTCGACATACATTCACTTTAAAGGTAGCCAAATCATAAAAGATGCCATATAACAGGAAGTAATGGAATCGCTAATTGATTTTCTTTGAGACAATTTAGATTAGGAAGAAATATACTGTCTTACAACAGCTTTTTATCAGGAAGTGTTCGCACAATATACCACTTGTGATTAACAGCTCATTTTTAAATACACTGAGATAATTGAACTATACATTTTTGTTTGGGTTTCGTTTTACCGATTGCCATGTAAACGCTCACCTGAGATATTTAATATATACCAATAACATGTTATGTTATGTTATGTTATATTATGTACCAATAAAATCATCATTTACATGTATATTGCACAGGAACGGGGGCATATTAACCACTGTGGTTTATTGTTTCTCAGAATAATCAATATCCTGTTCATTTGTCCATTTATTTCTCTTCAAATGACGTTTTAAATCCCCCATTCAAATGCACAGGTGACTACATGTATGTTGAACTTGCTGCAAAATAGGCCTAGGTTATCACAACATAATAAGGACCTCTGACGGTGGTAATGGGAGCCATAATGTATAGCTGCCTCAGATTTTGATAAAAATAAATGTTGGTCAAATGCTTCTGTTTTTGTATACATGTTTGCTGGTAGTCCATAGTTTATGATATTGGATTGAGGTTCTTGTTTCAAAAGAAGTACTACTTTATTTTTGGGATAAAATGGACATATTTTGTATTAAACATATAGAAAAATAGAAAAGTATTTATTTAACATTATTCCCCCCCGAGTCCCAAGAAATCCCTTTGCATATGAATGTATTGTCATATTATACATAATATATGTGAATGGCGTTCTGGGACTCGGGGGGGAACAGTACCCTACAGCCCAAAATGTTATCTCAGTACTAGACCCCAAGTATGTAAAATTGTTTTTAACTTAAAATTAAAAAGAAAACAAAAAAGCAGTTAAGTTGTATACCATATATAAAGTACAAAAATTTGATATATACATTTGTTTCCAAAATTAACCCAAATCTGCTTGATTTATAACCACTTTTTATGTTCCATTCCCCAGAAAATGAGGGTACTGTACATTCTGTGGAACAAACTTTTGTAATCATTCTATACTATTATTGTCACTTCATTACACGGCCAATAACCTCTTGCACTACAAACAGTAACATTGGTGGACTGTTTTCCTATTTATTTTTTTTTAAATGTATTAACTTCCAAATCAACAACTTTTCAGTCAGGTCGGTACGATGCCACCACTGTCTAGGTACCATGGGAACTTAAAATGTCTTTGTCATTGGTACAATACAGCGACGTAAAATTTCAAATCACCAACTTTAAGGGTGCTTACACAATTTTCAATTCATTCTCATAAAACTATTTGCTTATTATATCACGTTAGGCATCAAA